>CM027089.1:8578620-8594083 GCA_015343265.1 Pao palembangensis | reverse complement strand
GGAAAAACTCCCTTTTAACAGGAAGAAACCTTGAGCAGGACCAGGCTTACAAGGGGGAACCATCCTGCTGAAAGTTGGCTGGGTAAAGGAGGAATAAAAGAGGGAGACAGGACAGAGAGAATAAAGAGAGAGAGAGGGAGAACAGATACAATCATAAAACCAAAGAAATACAGACAAAATACAATCATAGAAATACAAACATATCAGACATAATACAGCATAGCAGGTTGTTATAAAGAGATGAACAGTATAGGCAGGTGCCGACAGCGGACCCTGAGTTTGCCATAGGCCAAGGTCCGTGCAGCACGAAGGCCTGGAGACGGAAGACCTGCAAAGACTTTTTGACTTTTAAAATACACTTTATTTACAATTTATCGTCTTATAAATAATTAAAAGACGATAAAAAGGTTACATATTTAAAACAAGTGTTGTAAAAAGCTAAAACCAGGTAAAACTTATGCAAGCTGGTTTAAAAACACCAGCTCTTCTTGTTGGGTCACCCTACACAGGCCTTCCTCACACCCCCATAGCTGGGTGAAGGCCTCTAGGTTCTTGGTCTCCCTGTAGAAGCAGAACTCCAGCCTGATTCTGGCCCGGACGTTCTGCCTCCACAGGGAGACCAGTTCACACGAGGTCTCCGCCTTGATTCTGTCCCTTCGGGTCACATAGATCGCCATCTTAGCCTCACCGCTCAGGAAGTTTAAAATCTGGCACTTTGCTTTTGTTCTTTTGTCATATTTAAAACCACCAATAAAAACAGGGGCCGTGAACTGAACACCAAAGGTGCTAAAAACAGCAGTTAAAAGGCTAAAAAACGGGGTCAGTCTGCTGCAGTCAGTGAACATGTGGTAGACCGTCTCCCTCAGGCAGCAGAACGGACACCCGTCTGCGACAGTAGAGTTTAAAACCGCGACGAACGAGTTGGTGGCAATGGCGCCGTGGAGGATCCTCCACTGCAGGTCTCCAGTCCTTTTCCTTAGGGGGGGTTTGTAGAGGGTCCTCCACTGTGGATGCTGGCCCCCCAGCCTGGCAGTCCACGCCGTGAGGGGACGCTGGCTCAGGTCCCGGGCGTTGGCCACCTTGGTGCAGGTGGAGTAGATGATCCGTCCATCCGCTCTGTGCAGGCTCAGGGCTCCCTCGCCACCGGATCCCTGCAGGAGTCCGCTCGGCTGGGTGGGCTCATGGCTCAGCTGGAGGTCAGAGAAGGCGTCCGAGGGGTCAGGCAGAGTTTCTCCTCTGGACCACCTCAGGAGAAGGCTCCTCTCTCTGCCTGAGAGCTTCTGTCTCCAGAGCTCCAGGCTCCTCTGGGTCCAGCGGGCGGAGCGGATGCCCAGCACAGCGCTCAGGGTCTGGATGTCACTCAGCGTGGGTCCTGCCGCCTCCAGCAGCTGCTGTAGTGTGATGACCCCTGAGCGCCTCAGTGCTCCCGTCAGTCCAGGCAGGGCGTCACAGCTCACGTCCAACCTTCCTCCATAGACCAAAGGCTCCTTCAGTAGCCAGTGCAGAGAGGTCGACTCACTGTGGGCCCATTTCAGCCACGCACAGGACCTAAAAACACTACGGTAAAAAGGGGACAGACCACCTGTCGACAGCAACTTAAAATCAGTTAAGAACAGAGCCTCATCTAGTCCCAGACCGTTAATCTGCCTAAAAACACACTTGGCCACCTCCCTCCAGACCAGATCAGAAGGACCCATTAAAAACCTTTGAATAAACTGAATCCTGAAGGTGGCAGCTCTGCTGGCCAGGTGAACAAGGCCCTGGCCCCCCTCATCGCGAGATAAAAACAATATAGCCTGTGGGACCCAGTGGAGACCATCCCAATAAAAGTTCACCATCTCTGTCTGAATCTGGGCCAGCAGCCCTGGTGGTGGCTCCACACACGCGAGACGATGCCAGAGCAGAGAGGCTTCCAGATTGTTCAAAACCAGTACTCTTCCTCTGTAGGACAAGTGGGAGTGAATCCATCTCCACTTGCCCAGTTTTCCTTTTATTTTCTCAGTCAAGCCCTCCCAGTTCTTTTTCATTATATTGTCACTCCCAAGGTAGATGCCCAGGTACTTCAGACCATCATCTTTCCAAGTTAGTCTGTCTGGGAGGACTGGGAGGCCTCCAGGCCACTCGCCAACCGCAAGGGCCTCACTCTTTCCCCAGTTCACCATTGCGGCCGACACAGCTGAGAAGCGACTGGTGGTGCTGCTTAGTGCATCCACATCTTGCTGATCTCTACTGAAAACCACTAGGTCATCAGCGTAAGCAGATAAAACCACACTTTTTGTAAAACCAGGTAAAAACAATCCATGTACCGTTGAACGCAGTCTATGTAAGAGGGGTTCCAGGGAGAGTGCATAGAGCTACCATGGTCCTGCTGGGCACACAGTAGGTCTGGTCCCGGTGGATGACCTGCTCCATAGCTTCCCTCAGCCGGATAGCCAGAGTCTTGGAGAGAATTTTGTAGTCTGTGCAGAGGAGAGACACCGGGCGCCAGTTCTTGATGTCCTGCAGGTTCCCTTTCTTGGGCAGGAGCGCGATGACGGCCCTCCGGCAGGACACGGGCAGAGTCCCCGAGGCCAGGCTCTTGTTGAGGACGTTCAACAGATCAGGAGCCAGAATGTCCCAGTAGGCCTTGTAGAATTCTACAGTCAGCCCATCGATGCCCGGAGCTTTCCGGCTCTGCATGGTTTGGAGCGCAGCATGCAGCTCCTGCAGGGTCAGTGGACGCTCGAGGCTGGAGTTGGTGTCCTCGGACACCCGAGGCAGTCCGTCACTGAACTCCTGGAACTGTCCATTGTCTCTTCGTACTCGCTCCGGAACAACGCTGAGTAGAATTCCACGGCCCTGGCTCTGATCTGGCTTGGCTCCGTCAGTTCCCGCCCGGTGTCTGACAGCAGGGAGTGGATGGCCTTCCTCTGCCCGCTCTTCTTCTCCAGGCTGAAAAAGAAGCTAGAGGGAGCATCCATGTCATTGATGTTCTGAAACCGGGACCTGACCAGGGCTCCCTGCACCTTTGTGTCCAGCAGGTCGGCTAAAGCCTTCTTTTTAGTTCTGAGGCCTTCAATGCTCCCTCGATCTCCAGTGGACTCACTTAGGCTTTCAAATTCCACTATGTCATTCTCCAGATCTTTGATGGATCTGGTGATGTGACCAGTGACATTGAGCGCGTGCTGCTGACACAACATCTTAATCAGGGTCTTCCCATGGTCCCACCACTGCCTCAAACAAGTAAAATCGTTCTTTCTTTGTCTAAAAACACACCATAAAAACCTCAAAGCTTCTTTAAAACTATGATCAGACACTAGACTCGAGTTAAAATGCCAGTATGCGCTCTTGGGTGATATGTTTCTGATAAAAGCACTGCACACAACCAAGGAGTGATCTGAAAAACCAACTGGTAAAATTCGACACAATTTAAAGATGCTAAAATGGTGCTTAAAACAATAAAAGCGGTCAAGGCGGGCTAAAGTTACCGTGTCATCTCTGTAGTGGGACCATGTGTACTGCCGGCAGCCTGTGTGCATCCTCCTCCATACATCCACCAGGCCGTGGCAGAAGACCAGCTGCCTCAGAGTGTGCTGGGAAGCTGGATGAGGCTCCGAGTGGTTACGGTCTACTGCGCCGTCTTCAGTGCAGTTAAAATCTCCTCCTAAAATCAGGTAGTCTGTCGTCCTGTGGCTCTGCAGCTTGTTGCTGACTGTTTCTAAAAAGAGCTTCCTCTCTGCACCATCATTTGGAGCGTAAATGTTCATAAAAACAATATTAAATCCATTAAAACCAGCCTCTAAAAGCAAACACCTCCCCGGGACCACGTGTTCCACCCTCAGGGAGTCCGGGGTGAAGGCCTTAGAGAGCAGGATGGCCACCCCGGCGCTGACAGCCCTGTGGTGGCTGAGGACCACGCGTCCTCCCCACTCTCTGCTCCACCAAGTCTCGTTCTCCTGGTCGCTGTGTGTCTCTTGTAGAAATAAAACATCAATGTGCTTTAGCCTTGCCGTTTCATAGATGACGGCTCTTTTCCTGCCGTCTCTGGCCCCGTTCACATTCAAACTCCCCACTTTAAAATTGTTCATAGAGGGAATTAAAAGTGAACACAAATAAAAACAATATAAAAAACCAATAAAAGCGAGCAAAGTGCCTGTTCGTGCTCTCATCACTGTGGTCCAATTTGTCTTTTCACCTTCAGGATTAGCTTTTTCAGTCTGAACACTTCCTGGTCTGTGAGGTCCGCCTCAGTTCTGTTTCTTACGTGACCCTTGGCGGATTTGTAAAAACATTCCTTATCCGGGAAGTAATTTTCTAGGATGACCCCCTTCATATTCTTAGTTTCTTGGAGGAAAGTTTTAATCATCCTGGCTGTGTAGCTTTTCCCCCCCAGGCTGACTTGCTGGCTGGCTGGTCCCTGGGAGTGGGACAGGTTGCTTTCGTCAGACACGCAGTCCTCACCCTCGCTGCTGTCTGACGACTCAGCGTTTCTACTTGTCTGCCTGCTGACCTTCACCCCAACCTTTTCGCTCTGTTTGCAGCTTCTCCTTTTTTTTGAAGCGGCAGCAGGCTCCTGTTCCATCACTCCCTCGTCCCCACCTGTCTGCCCCTCATTCATGCCACCTACCTGCACCTCACCCACCTCACCTGTCTGCTCCTCACTCACACTATCAACCTGCACCTCATCCACTTTTTTAATCTGTTCTTCACCTTTCTGTCTATCGCCCACCTCACCTGTCTGCTCCTCACTTGTCTGCTCCTCACCTCTTTCACCGTCCACCACCTGTTCCTCCGTTTCCATATTTTCCTGTTTTTCCACTGCTGTGTGTGTTCGTTCTTCCCGAATCTGACTATCTGTGTTTACTCCGTTCGCTCCGTGATCGTTCCTGTGTCCTGCAGCGCTCACGCCAGGGGGGACGCCGGCAACGGCGTCCTCTGCAGCCGCGGCGGCAGCCGCTGCTTGGCTCGATGCAGCCGTAGGCTGCGGCTCCGGCTCGGAGCGCCGCTCCCCGGACCTGCCCGGGGTTCCGCCATCCCGGCCTCGCTCCTCAGCGGTGGCACCGGCGTCGGCAAGGAGCGGACACATTTTAATGATGTGTCCCTCCTCTCCGCAGCCGAAGCACTTCATGGCCGCAGAGGAGACGAAAAGCACGTAGTCAAACCCTTCTACCCTGACACGGAGGCGAACCTCCAGGTCCTCGCGCCGGTTATTGAGGATCATGTATACCTGTCTACGGTGGGAGACTACGTGCTTTAGGAGCGGAGATCTGCACCCGGACAAGACTTTTTTTATCGGGGATACAATTTTTCCGTGTCTAGACAGCTCCGCGCACAGGAACTCATCACTAATAAACAGAGGAACGTTCGAGAGGGTGATCTCTATTCTAAATTTCACTGGAAGCCAGTGAAGAGAAGCTAAAACTGAAGAGATGTGCTCCCTGGTGTTGATTCCTGTCAGAACTCTGGCTGCAGCGTTCTGTATCAGCTGCAGGTTTTCAATGGAATAATTTGGACATCCTGACAGTAATGAGTTGCAGTAGTCCAGTCTAGAGGTAACAAAAGCATGGACCAGTTTTTCAGCATCACTCTGTGACAGGATGCTCCTGATCTTGGCAATATTACGGAGGTGAAAGAAGGTAGGTACTAGAAACCTGTTTAATATGAGGGAGAAATGACATGTACTGGTTGAAGATAACTCCCAGGTTCCTTGCAGCCGTACTGGAGGACAAAGTAATGCCATCCAAAGAGAGAATGCTATCTGGTAATCTAGTCCTCAGATGTTTAGCTCCAAGAACAATGACTTCAGTTTTGTCTGAGTTTACAAGAAGGAAATTGGAGGTCATCCAGTCTTTTATGTCTTTGAGACATGCCTGGAGTCTGGCTAACGGCTCTGTTTCATCAGGTTTCATGGATAAATACAACTGCGTATCGTCGGCATAGCAGTGAAAATTTATGCAGTGTTTCTGAATAATATTCCCTAGAGGGAGCATGTAAAGAGTGAACAGGATTGGCCCAAGCACTGAACCCTGTGGAACACCATGATGAACCTTTGTACACTCAGAGGAAACATCATTAACATGAACAGAATGAAATCGATCTGATAGATAGGATTTAAACCAGTCTAGAGCTGTCCCTGTGATCCTAATCTCATCTCATGTTGTAGTCTTTGTAATAAAATGCTGTGATCTACAGTATCAAAGGCAGCACTAAGGTCCAGTAAAACCAGTACGGACATTAGTCCACGGTCTGATGCCATGAGGAGGTCATTAGTGACTTTTACCAGTGCTGTTTCTGTGCTATGATGAGCTCTGAAACCAGACTGAAACACTTCAAATAGACTATTCCTGTTTAGGTGATCGGTTAGCTGACTAACAACCAGCCTCTCAAGTATCTTAGAGATGAATGGGAGGTTGGATATCGGTCTATAATTTGCTAAGACGCCTGGGTCAAGTGAAGGTTTTTTAAGTAAAGGTCTGATAACAGCAGTTTTAAACGCCTGAGGTACATAACCTGTAGTCAAAGATAGATTGATCTGATCTAATACTGAGGCCCCAATCAGAGGAAAAACATCCTTGAAAAGCTTAGTTGGGATGGGGTCCAGGAGACATGTGGTTGGTTTAGATCCATTAATGCTGGAGGTCAGCTCAGGGAGGTCTATGGGCAGGAAGCTGTCCAGAGGTGGATCAGGACTAGATGGGGTTACTAACAAGGGCAGCTCATCAGTTGTCATGGAGAGACCTTGATCGATCTTTTCTCTAATGTTAGTGATTTTATTGGTGAAGAAACTCATAAAGTCTTCACTGCTAAGAGCTGCAGGAATAGAAGGCTCAACCGAGCTGTGACTCTTTGTCAACCTGGCTATGGTGTTAAACAGAAAAAGCGGGTTGTTCTTATTTACATCTATTAATGAAGTGTAGTAAGCTGTTCTAGCTTTACGGAGGGCCTTCTTATATGTTAGTAAGCTGTCTTTCCAGGTGCTTTGGGAATCAGCTGATCTGGCTGAATACCACTTCCTCTCCATCCGTCTTGACGCCTGCTTAAGAGTTCGGATATGTGTGTTATACCACGGAGCCAGTCTTCTATGGTGTGTGAACCTCTTCTTCAGTGGGGCAACCAAATCTAAAACTATACGCAGTGTGGTTGCAGTGACATTGACAAAGCAGTCAATATCTGCAGGAGTAACATTTAGATCAGAATGATCTGTTGCACCAGTAGGAGGCGCTAGAGGGGGCACCGCTGCAATTTCAGCTACAAATCTGTCTCTGGTATCTTCAGAGAGACACCTGCTGTAGTAAACCTTCCTGTCATGTGCTGCTCGGTCTGCTAGAGTGAAGTCAAAGGTTATAAGTGAGTGGTCTGAGAGGAGGGGGTTTTAGGGAACAACTACCAGGTTCTCGGTTTCTAGACCATAGGTGAGAACCAGATCCAGAGTGTGATTATGACAGTGCGTCGGTTTATTTACTAACTGAGAGAAACCTATTGCATCTATCATTGAGTTATACGCCGTCTTAAGACTGTCAGTATCATCATCCATATGGATGTTAAAATCACCCACTATAATGACTTTATCTGTACTGACCACCAAACTGGATAGGAAATCTGAAAACTCAGCCAGGAACTGTGTGTAAGCAGCTGCAGGTGGCCGATACACCACAACTAATAAAACTGGCTTTTCTGACTTCCAATTGTGGTGAGACAGGCTGAGAGTGAGACTCTCAAAAGAGCTACAGGTAGCTTTAGGTTTGGGGTTGACTTGAAGGTTGGAGCGGTAGATTGCTGCCACTCCACCTCCTCTGCCTGCACTTCGAGGAACATGATATATATATGACTTGATGGAGTTGCTTCATTTAAACTAACATATTCTTCATCCTGCAACCAAGTCTCCGTGAGAAAGAAAATATCAGACAGATGATCTGTTATTAAATCATTAACTAGAAGAGATTTAGACCGTAGAGATCGTATGTTCAACAGACCACATCTAACTGTTTTAGTTGTTTATGAGTATTTACTGCTGTGTATTTTTATAAGGTTATTATTATTAACACCTCTTGACTTATTTACTAGATGAACTATGGGAGGACGAGGTACTGACACTACTTCTATTGTATTTTTAAACTTAGCGTTACTGTGAGCGTTTTTAGTTTTATTGTTATTTTTATTTTTATTGGAGGGCGGCAGTTTTACAGAAGCAGCAGAGAAGCGTGTAAGACAGCGACTCTGCCTCCTGGCCTCGACCCTGGGTTGTCAGAAGGTTGGTTGTCCAATGAACTTTGCTATATTGCTAGAAATAAGAGCTGCACCACCCCGGGTGGGATGAATGCGGTCTCTGCTAATAAGGCCAGGTTTTCCGCAGAAAGTCTCCCAATTATCTATGAAGGCCACGTTGTTTTCTGGACACCACCGCGACAACCAGCGACGGAGCGATGACGTGCGGCTAAACATGTCATCACTGGCCAGATTCGGGAGGGGACCAGAGAACGCTACGGAGTCCAACATCGTTTTGGCGAAGTTACACACCGACTCCATATTGACTTTAGTAATCTCCGACTGGCGCAGCCGGGCCGACGTGAATGATAATTTTGCTGTATTTGTGCTTATCTTTCACCAGCTGCTTTAAGTTTCCCTCTATGTTGCCCGCTCTGGCCCCTGGGATACATTTAACTATCGTCTCTGGTGTCGGCTTCACGTGGCGAAGAATAGAGTCGCCAATAACCAGGGTCGGTTTCTCAGTGGGTGCGTCACTGAGTGGGGAAAAGCGGTTCGCGACATGAAGCGGTTGGTGGTGAACCACGGGCCTTTGTTTCAGGCTACGCTTCCTTCGAACCGCCACCCAACCACCTGACTACCCGGCTGCTCGGGAGCTGCGGGGGAACAGCTAACAGTAGCTGAACTGGGCTGGTCCGCACAGGCTAACTGGTGCTGGCTAGCTACAGGGGCTACGTTACTATCTTGTGTGCGGGGTCTCGCCTCAAGCTCGCTAAGCCTCGCCTCTAGAGCTATAAATAAGCTACACTTTCTACACGCTTGACTCTCAGTAAGGGAGGCAGAGGAGTAACTAAACATTTCACACACTTTGCAGAACACCGGAGGAGAAACGGTGGGAGAAGTGAAGTTAGCCACACTAGCAGTGAGTGCAGCTGCGCGGAACGAAATAGACAGAGAGCAAAGTATAGAACCCAAAGGATCGTGCGGTTACTAAACTTTCACCAAGGTGCTTGTGTACTACTAAACAGGATAAACAAAAAGCAACAAATAATTAACAACAGTAAATCCACCATAGCAAACGCCTCTTTTCCCCAATAAAGCCAGAAGTGAACGAGTAGGACGTAGCAGAAACAGGAAATGACGCGATACGTTACCAATGACGTGTGGCCCGATGACAATGAGCCTCATGAACCAACCAGAGCATAACTTCTTTTGTTACCAACATTTCACCTTGTGGGCCTATCCACATGCCACCATCTTTCCTGGTTCTATTTCTTTTTCTACAAATGTAGCTCCTTTAATTACCCACCAATCTTGTTACTTGTTTCGCTCCCCTAATTGAGCTCCAACCCATTCCTTGATTGTCTTTGGTCTTAGATCCTGAAGTTCTTCTTCTACCTGGGTTACCATGTTGAGCCCAACCTGGTACCCTGCTGCACTCTTTGCTGCGGCGTCCGCCTCAGCATTTCCCACTGCCTCAAAATTATCTCCTCTTTGATGACCTCTCACCTTAATTACGGCTACATTTGTCGGCCCCTTAATGGCTTCCACTAATTCCTTTGCCAAGTCTTTATGTTTTTTATGTCTTTAGGCTTACCGTCTGCAGTTTGGAAGGCTGTTCTTTGCCGGGCTCCCAAATCTCTATGTACAACTAGATAAGCATATGCTGAGTGTGTGAAAATATTTACACCTTTCCCTGCACCATACCTTAATGCACACAATAAAGCCATCAGCTCCGCCCTTTGAGCTGACGGGGGCATCACTGGCCCCGATTCCAGAGTTTGCCAGCCCATTCCTTTCGGATTTGGTCTCAAATAAGCTGCCTTTAGTCCTCCATCTTTTGCCCTAAAACAGCAACCATCCACAAATAGATTTTCTGCGTCCTTTATTTCTATTTTTTCTAATTCTGCTCTTAACCTATTCTCTTCTTCTGTTCTTTCCTCACAGCAACGTGGTACACCTTCACGAATGTGGTCTGCCATGTTTATCCCTTCATGTGTATATGTTATATGTGACTGAGTTAAAACTTCCATAATTTTGTTTTGCCTTTTTGATGTCATGGTGAAAGCTGCTGATGCCACAAGTGTTACTACACTATGTGATGTTGTGACTATTAAGGGATGATGCATGACCAAGTGAGCTGTTTTTTGTATTACTTTTGCCAATGCTGCTGCAAATCTTGCACATGTGGGTGCTTTTTGTTCTAGTCCATCCAATAGTACACTTACATATAACAGTACTTTCCTTTCCCCCTTTTGTTTCTGATATAGCACTGCGGCAGCAGTCTTAGGCTTATCAGAAACATCCAAATAAAATGGTAAGTTGTAGTCAGGGATAGCGAGTGCTGCTGCTCTGCTAAGCGTCTGTTTGAGTGTTATAAAGGCTTCCTCAGCCGCTGGTGTCCATTCCAATTTTCCAGTGAGATTCAAATGTCCCTGTTGTTTAATTAAATCTCGTAAGGGACTTGTTTTTTCAGCATAGACAGGTACAAAATGTCTAGAATAATTTGTCAGACAGAAGTGTAGAACCGTCAGATGAAATGTGTTGTGCAAGAAAGACAACCTGCTTCCGTGCCAGTTGCAATTTGTATTAACTCACTTTAAGTCCTGCATCAGCCAACCGATGTAACTGATTTCTGGATGCTTCCAAACAAGTGTCAAGTGTAGGTGCTGCCAACAACAAATCATCCACATACTGAACCAATATAACTCTATCAGGGAGCTCAAGAGGCTGTAATTGTTCACGAAGTATGGTGTTAAATAGTCCAGGTGTCAAAGAGAATCCTTGGGGCATCTTATTGTAGGTGTATTGTTGGCCGGCATAGGTAAATGCAAAAACAGGCTGCAGTTCTGCGGCTAATGGTAGACAAAAGAATGCATTTGCCAAATCAACCACTGTAAAATATTGGTGCTCCGGTTTGAGTGCTGGCAAGGCTGTGAGTGGATTAGGAACTGGTTTAGGGTATTCCAAAACCAGCTCGTAAATCATGTGCCATTCTGTAAGACTTCCCGTCTGCCTTTAAGACCAGAAGTAGGGGTGTGTTCCACAGGGAACGTGTTGTTTTAATTACATCTGCCTGTAGGAGGCCTCTAATGGTGTCTTTTAATCTTTCTGTGGCCTCTGGTGAAACTTTGTACTGTGGTATATACACTGGTTGAGATTGATCCAATTGAAAAGTGACTGGGGGAATTTTACATTCCCCAACATCAAAAGGTCCTGTAGTCCACACCTCAGAGGGAACGCTAGCTTTAACGCTTTCTGCCTCAGGTGGATAAGACCTCTCAGCCCCATGCTGTCTGTCAATTTGGAGATGCTCCAATATAGCATTATCTGTTGTAAAATGTTTGATATATAAAAAGGTGGGATCAGACACTGAGCGGAAAACTGCTGGAAGGTGTGTAGGGCTGCCAATCAGTAATTGATGAAGCCTTTGTTACCATGGCTCCAAGTTCTTTGACCTGGTGATGAGGGGAAAGAGCAAGTGAAACATGTGGAAATGCAGAGTTAGCCAATTGATACCAATCACGCTGTTCAGGTGCAGCAACTCCCTGAGGACCACACACAATTCCTCTTGTACTAATTTTCCAATGCTGTCCCTGTATTTGTGAGAAAAATCTTGCTTGATATTCCAGATCTTGTGAAGTGTCATAATTTAGGGTGCAGTGTGGTGGATCTGGTGGGGGAAAATAAATCCCCAGACCTTCGATGAAGGAATGCCACTGATGATAGAGGCGGAGCACTGAACATGAATGCAAAGAGTCAGTTGTGAGTGCCGCCCAATAGATGTCAGCGTTGGGTGTCGCCATAGTCTGTGATGTGCCCAGCCACATCGGATGTTGCTTTCTAGTCCTCCAGTTGGAGCAGCGCATTGCTGGTTTTCCTGGTAGGGTGACCAAAGTTCCTTGCGGATCACATTGGATCATGGCTCGGAACCGATGTAGCAGATCCCTGCCCATCAGGTTCACAGGGCATGTGGGTGCAAAATGAGTGCGTCAGTGTTTGTGAACCCAGGGTCACCGTCATTGGCTTAGTCTTCTGGTTTTTTATGGGCTTTCCTTCAAATCCCAGCACAGTCACTGTATATCCTTTAAGAGAAGAAGGTGTCACTGTTCGTAAAGATGAATGAGTGGCTCCAGTGTCTACCAGGAACTGCATAGGTGTATCTTCCACTAGGAGACGGAGTAGTGACTCGCCCACTGGCCCTACTCCAGCAGCATGGCACCTCTAGGGAAACTGTCCTTCCCACTGGTGTCCTCCAGGGGGCGACATTTGCTACCTGATGTGAGATGTGGCTGTGGCTGTACCTGCTGGGGTAATGGGGACCGACAGTCCCTGGCCCAGTGCCCTTGACCTCCACACCTGTGACAGATATCATCGCGGCGGGGCCTTCCCCCTCCAAAACCTCTCCTGCCCCTGATCTGATTTCTTCCCCGACCTGTCCGTCGTCCCTGTGGGGTAAGTGCATGTGTGTAGTGATAGGGAGGGTGAGAGATAGGTGTAGGCATGTAGTGTTGTGGAGGACCTGGGTTATCAGAAACATATGGTACCTGGGCCTGAGGTAAGGCCTGGACCGAAGGAGGGGGGGCGATGGCTATCATTTGTGCAAACGGTGTCTTTTTCTCCTCTCTGTGTTTTTTTATGCTCCCCCTCCAGCTGCAGTCTAGTCAGGAGAGTAGCCACTTCCTCTTTCGTCTTTTGTTGCTCTAAAGCTTTTTTCTGATAAGTAGACAAAAAATGCACCAAACATTGCCTCCATGTTGCATCATCTCCCATCACCACTAGAGGGTTTTCTTGCATTTGTGTTTTCACAGACACAGGTGCACCATCCAACACCATCTGTCTCAGCGTCTCTTCCTGGGGGGACCCTTTAACGGGAGTTTCCCCTGTCAAAACATTCCACTCTTCCATTGTTTCTGCCATCCACTTGGCAGGATTCTGCTTCACCTCCCAACAAGGCTGAAACTTTTGCAACGCTCCTCATGTTACAGGAAATACAACTCTCAGCATATTATTAAACTCTTATGTGTTCATCATATGCATCTGCATCATATTCTCTCACTGTCCCTGCCAGTCTTTCCACTTCCTCTAAGGATTCTAACGTGATACAACGGCTCTGACATCCCCCAATGCAAGGCGTGTTCCATACGTGACTTGCAACAACTTAGTCATAAACGGTCCTCCACCCGTATGAATGGAAGGCAACAGAGCCATTAAAGTTGTCATCCAAATTATACCACCTCAACCAAATTATATGGCTTGTAATGTTTCATACCTCCTCCCAGTTCTACTAAGAGCGCTTGAAGCTCTCTTCCGTCAGCCACCCCCTTATCTGACCTACTCTTAGACCTCAGCACCATCCTGGACTCCTCCTCTTTCTCTCCCCTTCTCTCGTCTTCTAGCTGAGGCATACTGTCCTCGTCTCGCTCTCTCTCGCAATCTCTTTCTCTCTCCACTTGCAACTGCCGTTTCCTCCTTTCCCAACCTGTCACTCTGTCCTATGTTTCCAACTTGACCTCTATCCTTCTATTCTCTTTTACAATGTCACCACCTCCAGTAAGCAAAGTGCCATTTTTTATATTTAAAACTGCGTCTTCAATCCTTAACATCGGTGCTTGTAACTCGTAAGGCGGAGGATTTACAGGAGCAGATGACAGTGAGGGATACAAGCCTCCCTCACACTCACATGGTCCAGGTTTCAACTTCTCACACTCTCGCTGCGCACTTTCTCCTCGGCGTCTGCACATTTCCAATTCAGATGCCACTGCAGTTTTTAACGCCGCCGCAATTGCTCTCAACTCCTCACAGTTTTTTTTTATTTTTTTCCACTTAGATTTCTCCCAAAATATAGCTTCATCCAATCTTCTTACAGCTGTATCTCGTTTTATCAGAAAGTCAATCACCATTGACTACAAACATTCCATGGAATCATACTCATCACACTCACACAATTTTGGCCAATGTTCTTTAATGAAAGCTTCCATCCGGTGTGTAAGCGGTCCCTGTTCCTTCCTTGGAACAGTACCCTTCGCCCGTAAAATCACTTTTCCCCACCATCCTTCTATGGTGGTCTTGGCGGCGGCCCCTTGTGGCCCCCCAGTATATTTGTGCTTTCCCTGAAAGTCACTCGGCGCGCCAGCGATCCCTGCTCTCCCTTCGGAGCAGTACCCTGCGCCCGTTTTTGACACACCAGTGGTCCCTGCTTTCTCCACAGAGCCACACCCTGTGCCCATTCCCGGCACGCCAGCGTTCTCTGCTTTTCCCACAGAGCCGCACCCTGCAGATTATTGGGCCCCACAATGGTCCCTGCTCTCCGTTCGAAGCAGTACCTTGTGTCCCAGTTTCCATTTTCTTCCGCCATCTTTCAGGCCCGAGAGTCGCAGCAATCCCCTTTCGATCCTGCTTAAATGGTTTGCCACGCAGTAACTCTACTTTTTGTCACAAATGCGGACACTGCACTTCAGCCAATTTAACAGTCAATTTAAAGCAGCTTCTTACTCACCAAGGGACAGCACCTCTATTTCTAGACTAAAATCGTTATCTAACTAACTAATGACACTCTTCGATGTAACAATTCAATTCAATTCAATTCAATTCAATTTTATTTTTATAGCACCTTTTACAATAAAATTGTCTCTAGGTGCTTTACAGAGGTAGAAACCCAGAGCCTGAACCCCCAGGTAAGCACAGTGGCAAGGAAAAACTCCCTTTTAACAGGAAGAAACCTTGAGCAGGACCAGGCTTACAAGGAGGAACCATCCTGCTGAAGGTTGGCTGGGTAAAGGAGGAATAAAAGAGGGAGACAGGACAGAGAATAAAGAGAAAGAGAGAACAGATACAATCATAAAACCAAAGAAATACAAATAAAATACAATCATAGAAATACAAACATATCAGACATAATATACATGACACAGCATAGCAGGTTTGTTATAAAGAGATGCACGGTATAGGCAGGTTTAAAGGGAACAGCATAGGCAGGTGCTGACAGTGGACCCTGAGTTTGCCAGAGGCCAAGGTTTTCGACCGATCACGTCGGGGTCACCAAATTCTGTTGATGAAACAGAGCCATTAGCCAGACTCCAGGCATGTCTCAAAGACATAAAAGACTGGATGACCTCCAATTTCCTTTTTTTAAACTCAGACAAAACTGAAGTCATTGTTCTTGGAGCTAAACATCTGAGGACTAGATTATCAGATAGCATTCTCTCCTTGGATGGCATTACTTTGTCCTCCAGTACGGCTGCAAGGAACCTGGGAGTTATCTTTGACCAGGACATGT
>CM027089.1:8288261-8570099 GCA_015343265.1 Pao palembangensis | reverse complement strand
ATGTCTTTGAGACATGCCTGGAGTCTGGCTAATGGCTCTGTTTCATCAGATTTCATGGATAGATACAACTGCGTATCGTCGGCATAGCAGTGAAAATTTATGCAGTGTTTCTGAATAATATTCCCTAGAGGGAGCATGTAAAGAGTGAACAGGATTGGCCCAAGCACTGAACCCTGTGGAACACCATGATGAACCTTTGTACACTCAGAGGAAACATCATTAACATGAACAGAATGAAATCGATCTGATAGATAGGATTTAAACCAGTCTAGAGCTGTCCCTGTGATCCTAATCTCATGTTGTAGCCTTTGTAATAAAATGCTGTGATCTACAGTGTCAAAGGCAGCACTGAGGTCCAGTAAAACCAGTACGGAAATAAGTCCACGGTCTGATGCCATGAGGAGGTCATTAGTGACTTTAACCAGTGCTGTTTCTGTGCTGTGATGAGCTCTGAAACCAGACTGAAACACTTCAAATAGACTATTCCTGTTTAGGTGATCGGTTAGCTGACTGACAACCAGCCTCTCAAGTATCTTAGAGATGAATGGGAGGTTGGATATCGGTCTATAATTTGCTAAGACGCCTGGGTCAAGTGAAGGTTTTTTAAGTAAAGGTCTGATAACAGCAGTTTTAAATGCCTGAGGTACATAACCTGTTGTCAAAGATAAGTTGATCTGATCTAATACTGACGCCCCAATTAGAGGAAAGACATCCTTGAAAAGCTTAGTTGGGATGGGGTCCAGGAGACATGTGGTTGCTTTAGATCCATTAATGCTGGAGGTCAGCTCAGGGAGATCTATGGGCAGGAAGCTGTCCAGAGGTGGATCAGGACTAGACGGGGTTGCTAACAAGGGCAGCTCATCAGTTGTCATGGAGCGACCTTGATCGATCTTTTCTCTAATGTTAGTGATTTTATTGGTGAAGAAACTCATAAAGTCTTCACTGCTAAGAGTTGCAGGAATAGAAGGCTCAACCGAGCTGTGACTCTTTGTCAACCTGGCTATGGTGTTAAACAGAAAACGCGGGTTGTTCTTATTTGCATCTATTAATGAAGTGTAGTAAGCTGTTCTGGCTTTACGGAGGGCCTTTTTATATGTTAGTAAGCTGTCTTTCCAGGCGCTTTGGGAATCAGCTGTCAGACCAGTCCAGTTTATTGTTTATGTGAACACCGAGGTATTTGAATGAGTCCACAATCTCAATGTCTGAACCCTGAATGTTCACTGGTGTGTGTGGTGAAGGTGACTTCCTGAAGTCCAGAACTAGCTCCTTTGTTTTGCCAGTGTTTAGGATCAGGTGGTTGTTCTCGCACCAGCTCACAAAGTCAGAGATGACCCCCCTGTACTCCTGCTCATCTCGCCCCAATACACATCCAACAATGGCACTGTCATCTGAGAACTTCTGCAGATGGCAGTGTTGGGAGTTGTATTTAAAATCCAATGTGTACAGCGTGAACAGAAAAGGGGAGAGCACCGTCCCCTGAGGAGCCCCCGTGCTGCAAACTACCACGTCAGACAAACTGTGGCCTGTCTGTAAGGTAGTTGATGATCCAAACAGCCAGATGTTGGTCCACGCCTGCCACCTCCAGCTTCCTTCTCAGCAGTGATGGCTGGATGGTGTTAAAAGCACTTGAGAAATCAAAAAACATGACTCTCACAGTGCTTCCAGGAGACTCCAGGTGAGACAAGGCCCGATGCTGCAGGTAGATGATGGCATCATCCACCCCGATGCCTGGTCGGTATGCAAATTGCAGCGGGTCTAGTGCTGAGCTCACCTGGGTGCTGAGGTGACTGAGGACGATCCTCTCCATGGCCTTCATTAGGTGGGAAGTTAAGGCGACGGGTCTGAAGTGGTTTGGCTCCCTAGGACGAGCTACTTTAGGAACCGGAACCAGGCAGGAAGTCAGAGCGTCCTAAGGGGGGGAGGGGGGTGGATTTATATGCGTCCTTCACGTTAGCATATAGAAGGTCCAGAGTTTTATTGTCCCTTGTGTGGCAATTCACATACTGGATGAAGCTGGAGAGGGTGGCGGAGAGGGGGGTGCAGTCATGGTTAAAGTCCCCGGAGACAAGAATAAGGGCGTTCGGGTGCTGCGTCTGTAGCCGGGCCACTGTGCCGTGCACGCGCTCACACGCACTCACCCGCGACAGCAGCGTCGGCCGACGGAGGGATGTAAGCAGTGACTACCAGCACATGGGAGAATTCCCGTGGAAGGTAGTACGGCCGAACGCTGACTGCCACCAGCTCAACGTCCCTACTGCTGGAGAATATAGATAATATATAGAATATACACAACCTATTGTACATGAGGACAACCAGGGAACAATTGCTCTCGCCAAAAACCCTGTAAACAGACAGAGGGCAAAGCATGTAGACATAAAGCACCACTTTATCCGATCTACTGTGAGTGAGGGCAGAGTAACTTTGGTTTATTGTCCTACTGATGATATGGTTGCTGATACAATGACTAAACCTGTAACCAAGTTTAAACTGAAGAAGTTTGAAACTGTTATTTTTGGAGTTTGAATTTTGTAAGACAAGAGTGTATATTTGTTATTTCTTTTATTGTGAATTACACAACCTGTGAACAAGTGGGGGTGTTGAATGTGAGTAACCACATAACCACGTGTGTCCTCAGGATTGTGTAATGTTATGTTTAACCGGTGACATAATATTGATGAGTTGATTTAAGTGAAGTCGTCAACCAACTTCCTCTTCCTGTCTTGTAAGTCAGTGTGTCAGTATCTTAAATAAACACTCCTGCCCAACTAAGATAAAATCTCTATCCATCATATCTCTCCTGAATGCATCGTGCTGCGACAAATACAGACGAAGTAAAACTCAACACTGCCAATCAAGTGGTCCCGCCCCCAATGTCCACGCGACGTTGCAGCGTCTTGTCAGCCACGACAGACCTACAACATCCAGAGCCCTAAGGAACTCCGGGCGAATCTCATCTACCCACTGCCACTGCAGGGCCTCACTGCCGGTGTCCACCAGTGGGTTCGGGTGTTGCTGCCACGACAGACCACCTTGCGGCCACAGCACCGATTGGCCGCCTCAGCAATGGAGGCATGGAACATGGTCCACTCGGAGTCAATGTCCCTCATCTCCTCCGGGACATGGTTGAAGTTCTCCCGGAGGTGGGAATTGAAGCTCTTTCTGACAGGAGACTCCGCCAGGTGTTCCCTCACAATACAATGGGCCTGTCCGGCATCCTCCCCCACCATCAGAGCCAACTCACCACTAGGTGGTGATTGGTTGACAGCTCAGCCCCTCGCTTCACCCGAATGTCAAGAACATGCGGCCGCAAATCCGAGGACACAACTATAAAGTCGATCATTGAACTATGGCATAAGGTGTCCTGGTGCCAATGGTGCCCTATGCCTGAACATGGTGTTCGTTATGGACAATCTGTGACGAGAACAGAAGTCCAACAACAGAACACTGCTCGGGTTCAGATCGGGGGGGGGGGCATTCTTCCCGATCACGCCTCTCTGGGTCTCACTGTCGCTGCCGACATGAGCATTGAAGTCACCCAGGAGGACGAGGGAACCCCCAGAAGGAGCACTCTCTAGTATCTATGGTCCATCTATGGTCTCCAAAAAGGGTGGATACACTGAACTGCTGTTCGGGCCATAGGCACAAACAACAGTCAGGATCCGTCCCCCCACCCGAAGGCAAAGGGAGGCTACCCTATCACTCAACGAGGTAAACTCCAACGTACAGACACCGAGCCAGTGGGCGACAAAAATCGCCACCCCCGCCCGCCGCCTCTCCCCATCGGCAACTCCAGAGTGGAAGAGAGTCCAGCCTCTCTCGAGAAGGCTGGTTCCAGAGCCCTTGCTATGCGCCGCGATGTGAGGCCGACTATATCCGGAAGACTTTCTGAGTTGGCGAGGCACTTGGGGCATTCAGACTACAAAACTCTCTAGTCGCATAGTGTGAATGTCTCGCCATCAGGAGGCGTGAACGACTGCGCTGACACGAGAAGCCTTCTTTCCAGGATTTTGTAAGATACACAAAATGACATGTATAGTCCAGTGCATTTTACATGTTATTTTTCTTATTCATGATGCAATTTTTGACTGCTTCAACGCCGGTGGGATTCTGAAAAACACTGAATATGAAGCATACCTTCATATTCAGTGTATATGCAGCAAACAAAAAAAAAAAAACAGCAAAACAACTGTGTACAGCTCAAAAATTACCAAAAAAAAAGTTCTGTAGAGCAAACTACAGAACTTCAAATGCTTTCATCAGGGTCAAACCAACACAGTTTTGGCAGAAAACTGTCGTGTGGTAGCAATGAAGTCCGCCAATGCGCCACCAAACTTTCCAGAACCAACAGTCTTTTTTTGTTGGTTTGCTCTACCACTTCTCTCAGCTTACGAACTCCGTCTTCCTCAAGTGGCCCCTCAGTCTGACCCTTGTCATCAGATCTCACAAAGATTGAGCTGGGAATCCTTGACATCCAACTTCTGGCCATGTTCACGACTTATCCTAGCAGTCTTGGCACATTCCTCATGTGGCACCATCAACTTCACCAGGATGATCTTCTCCTCTGGCAACCACATGATGATGTTGGGCCTCAGGGTGGAGGACAGTACCGTCTCTGGGAAGTGGAGTTTCCTCCCAAGGTCAACCTCCATTTACTGTCTCTGGGGTGCTTGCAGGGAGGATCCAGTTTTGCACAAGAACCCACAGAAATGTTGTACTACACATCTACGACATGCAATGAGTCTTCACTGATGATTTTTTAATATTTTGTACTGCATTCAAAGGATTAATGACACAGTAATCATAATGGTTATTATAGATTAAATAATCACTAGCTTCACATTTCTGAATTTGCTGCAATTAGGTATGGCGCCGCACAGACTGGCATGTTGTAGCAGCTCCTGTCTTTGTCTTTATTTTGTACTTATTTTTTACTCGTTTAGTAAAGTCTAAACGGAGGAGATATAAACCTTCGGTGATGGCGATCATTATGGATAATGTGAGATTAGGCAACAAGCTGTACGCGCTAGCGGGACTCAGAGTTCCACGAGTGCAGCGTCATGTGTTTCACAGAGACATGGTTTAACACGTGTTTTCCGGATTTCAGCACTACTCTGCTTCAGGACAATACGGGCAGATAGAGATGTGGAGAGAAGCGGTAAAGGGGGTTGCACTGTTTGTCAATTAGAAGTGGTGCAACCCGGGACATCTTATTGTGAAGGAATGTTTCTGTAGCCCAGATATTGAACTACTTTGTGTGGGGATGCATCCATACTTCCTGCCTAGAGAGCTCACCTCCGCAATTGTCGTTGCTGTTTACATCCCCCTAGCAGCTGACGCTGAGGCAGCGTGTGAAACCATTCACTCCACTGTGTCAAAACTGCAAACCCTGCACCCAAACGCTTTTGTAACCATCACTGGGGACTTTAACCATGTCATACTGGATAAAAACTCTTCCAACATTCTACCAGTTTGTAAACTGCCCCATGAGAGACAACAGACCAAGACCTCCTGTATGCAAATGCATTGGACGCATACAGTACCAACGCCCTCCCCCTACTGGGAAGATCTTATCACAACCTGGTTCTTCTGACACCAAAGTATGTTCCTCTTGTTCAGCGGCAGCCTGCATCCTCAAGGAGGTGGAATCAGGAGGCTCTGCAGGACTGCTTTGAGTCTACTGACTGGGACGTGCGTTGTGATCCACATCAACAGCATGACTGACTGCATTACAGACTACATCAAATTCTGTGAACACACCACCCTGCCAGCCAGGACTGTCCGCTGCTTCCCCAACAACAAGCCCTGGATCACCAGTGACCTGAAAGCTCTTCTCAACAAAAAGGCCTTCCGATCGGGGGACAAGGAGGAAATGAGAAGGATACAGCACGACCTGAAGGCAGAGCTGAGGAGGGCTAAGGACTCCTACAGGAGGAAGCTAGAGGCCAAACTCCAGCAGAACAACACGAGAGACGTGTGGACCGGGATGAGGGAAATACCTGGCTTCAATGTAAGACAGGCAGCCAGCCAGCAGTCCAGACAGAGCAAATGAGCTGAACTGTTTCTTTAACAGATTTAGTTCACAGCCCTATGCCGTGCCCCCTCCCCCACACACTCAGGCCTCCAGCCACCCTCCTCAGCCAACACTCAGCCACCCTCCTCTTCTCCTCTCCCTCTCCTACCCCGCGAGCCCCCTGGACCCACTCCCCCCACTGACTGTGACTACCAGGTGAGATAGTTGCTCCAACTCCCCCAGACTCCCCCAAAGCAAAGCTGCAGGCCCTGATGGTATCAGCCCTATGGTACTGAAGACCTGTGCCAGCCAGCTGTCTACTATCCTGTGCCACCTCTTCAACCTGAGCTTGACCCAGGAGAAGGTACCCACACTGTGGAAGACCTCCTGTCTGGTTCCTGTGCCCAAGAAGCCTGGTCCCTCCGACCCGAAAGACTACCGACCAATAGCCCTCACATCTCATGTGTTGAAGGTTCTGGAGAAGCTCGTCTTGGCCTACCTTCGTCTGCAGGTAAGAGCTTCTCTGGACCCTCTGCAGTACCAGCCCCGTTTGGGAGGTGAGGATGCGGTCAGCTACCTGCTGCAGAGAGCACACTCACATCTGGATGGTGCTGACTGAATCACCTTATTTGATTTCTCCAGTGCATTCAACACCATCCAGCCACTTTTGCTGAGAGAAAAACTGCAGACGATGATGGTTGACTCACCCACGGGTTACTGACTACCTGACAGACAGGCCGCAGTTTGTCCGTCTTGGTGCTGCTCTGTCTGATGTGGTGGTAAGTGACGTGGGAGCACCGCAGGGGACTGTGCTGTCTCCATTCCTGTACACCTCAGACTTTCAGTAAAACTCTGAGTGGGCCGACCTGCCCTGCTTCTCTGATGACCCTGCAGTGGTTGGGTGTATAGGTGGTGGACGGGAGGAGGAGTACAGAGCACTGGTGATTGACTTTGTGGAGTGGTCTGAGAGGAACCACCTGCTGCTGAACGTGGCCAAGACCAGGGAGATAGTGATTGACTTCAGGAAGTAGAGTATGACCACACAGCCCCTGAGCATCCTGGGAGAGGTCATCAAAGTTGTGGACGACTACAGGTACCTGGGCATGCACATAGACAGCAAACTGAACTGGAAGACTAAAACCGAGGCTGTGTACAAGAAGGGGATGAGCAGAGTCTACTTCCTGAGGAAGCTGAGCTCCTTTGTTGCAGCAAGATGTTGGACATTTTCTACCAGTCTGTTGTCGCCAGTTCACTGTTCTATGCTGTGGACTGCTGGGGAGGCAGCATTGGAGCCGCCAACACCAAATGACTGAACAAACTGATCAGAAAGGCTGGCTCCGTGATTGGCTGTAGGTGAGGTAACGATCCAGCGCTGATGCTCGTGTGCAGCTACCTCATATTCGCCTCTGATTGCCGATGAGCCACAGGTGCGCCCTGTCACCAGCAAAGACCTAGGCTGCCACGCTCCCTAGTGGACAAAAACAGAACACAAAGCAAAACACCAGAACCCCCACCCCAAAGAAATGCAGAACCCTAACAATTGTGGGCCGAAAAGGGTGTTTTAAAAATAAATTTAACAGAAAATCCTTGACATATTTTCAATTCATGCTTTTCACCAAACCATAATATAGGATTGTACAAGAAGAAATTTAATAACTGCAGTTGCTATGCATCAATTTTAGAGGCAAACATGAAATTAAATATGACTCTTAATTTATGTGAATGTAGATGTGGACTTATGCCAGAAATTAATGCCGTTTATACCCATCGTTGAGGGGAAAACTTAGAAGCTAATAACATAGTTCCCACAGTTTGAACACGAGGACAGGTTAATTTTTGTGAATATATTTCAAACATTGTGAACCTGTTCCTCTGGTGAGATTTTCTCTCAAAAGTTTAATCAGATCAGTTTGATGTCGACGATTGTCTTTTAGCAAAATACAGAAACTTCCACAATATATGGGTGGCAAAAAAATCAAATGAAATACCTAATGCTTCTAATTTTCCATTTAAGAAGCAAAAAAAAAACAGACAGCTATGTCAGTAATTTATTTTATGGCAAACAACTTTCACTGTTACAACAAATATTAGTTATGAGCTCATTCAAGTTGGAACCCATACAAAAGGAATAAATAATTGGCAATCATATTCTAATAATCATGACATAATCATTAAAAAAATAACATAAAACAAAGCCAGTGCTACACCAACCTATAGGCAGCTCTCCTCCCGCTTTCTTTGTTGTCTTTAACCCAATAAACAGATAAATACATTATTTCTCTCTTGAAGACATGGAAGAGGGCCTGTGGTATACATGTGCAAGCAACACTTTATACACTTACATAAAAACTTCTCCTAAATAACTTCCCCCCCAACATTGAATAGTGCTGCTGTGAGTTTTTGACATCTTCAGTAAACATATATGTGGTCTAATCACAGAATTTCACAGATAGACCTAGCAGGATTGAAATAATAGAATTTCTCTTTAATTTAGACAATGACATTTATCATTTTTACAAAAGGGCAACCAGCACATCATAGGTAATATTAGTTAATAGAGTAATTTTCCACAGAAATGATATGCTCATTTTTTTTCCACTTCAAATGTTTGGCTTGGCAATCTTTGTTTTTTGTGCTTCAAGGATGGAATGCTGTAGTATGAAAAATGTATTTCATTTTCAAACTATCTCCTACTACCTTAAACATTTGCCACTGGGTTTAAATGTACATTGTAGTAAACTATATAACAATAGATTTGCAAAAATGTGACAATGGTGTTGCTAAATGGACCACAAAGTGTGCGTATAAGTCATATGCATAATAATGGAGTGCGTAACTGTCTTTGTATTTACCAAAGGGTGACAGGAAAGATTGTTCCTTGCGTGTTCTGTGGTCTACAGGTGACCAGAACACACATTTTCAGAATAGTTCCACAAAGAACTGAAAATTTTAAAATAAAAGACTTGATCATAACTATATTTGCATTCTGTACAATATGTAGAAAGTTTGTTATTTCTTTTTAAACCTTGAATATATAAGAACTGAAAAAAATTACAGAGGAATGAAGAGAATCATTTCTTTTTCATTGTCTGTCTTTTGTTTTTTGTTTTTCTTTATCCATGAAATACACAGTAACTATGACTTGCAGGAATGTTACACTAGTCTGAACCAAACGAAAAGAAAAGAAAAAAAACAACAACCTTCGGTTCAGTAGTTACAAACAAGAGATTTCAGAAATTCATTGTGAGACAGGTAGAGCTTGATCACCCAAAGAATGTTTAAGGATAGTTAGTAGAGAAGACGTGCCATACATACCACATTTGAGTGGCTCGTATGGGTCTGATCCTGTTCATATCCAGTACTCAAGAAGTTTAATAACCTGCTCAACCTTTTGAGAGGTAGAAATCCTCAGGTTACAGTCACACAGACAAGCTTCTCCTTTGAGCAGGCCTGGGTCCATGTGGCAGAGTAGTCAAGACTATAAGCTATTATCTGCTTGTAAGAAACTTGTAGGGCTGTGGTCAGTGTGAGATTACCGATTAAAGTATCAGGAAAAATTACATAACCCCTCCACGTTCCTCACCTTTTCAGCCTCTAGTGAGTTTTGTTTAGTCTAATCTTCAGAAAACGTTTCTCTGAACTGGCCTCCCAATCATTTTTATGACAAATACATTCAGTCGCTAACTTAATTTAACAAGTGTTAACCATACAGCTGTGAGTCTTAGTTAATGTTACAGAAACGCATCAGTTGAAGGTAATGGGCCAGCTCAGTCTGCCAGGTAACAATGCAGAATGTTTTTGTCGGAAGCATGAGAGTGTGTTAGCAGGGACAGAAGTCTCTTCACTGGCTCTATAGGCTTGTAACCAGATGAGAAGGGTCTATGGGTGGCTCTTCGGGTGAGGAATCAGACTCGTCTTTGCTCCCGGACACCACGTATCCATCACTGCCACCACGGCCCATATGGTAGTAGCTCTGTAGCTCATGAAGGTGATTCCTGGAGCCCAAGTTTGGCATGCTCTTATAATAAACGTCATCCAGCTCCGGCGCAGTGGCACTCTTACAGGGTTGCAGCTCTCCAGAGCTATCTTCCTCTCCGTCTGTTAAACCATTTACCTGCGCATCTGGGAGGTCTGTCAGCACTGGCATGCTGGTGTAGAGCGAGTCTCTGCGACTGGGCGAGTGTGTGTGCTCATCAGTGTGCTCATTGGTCAGTAGGGGGAAGAAGCTCTCGCTGGTCTCTTGGGGAATGCGTCGCACTCGGGAAAAGCTGTGGGGAGGTGGGGGAGGCAGATGGCTGTCTGGTGGAGGAGGACGAGGCGGCAGGAGAGGTGCATTAGACTCCTCTCTGATAATCTCCAAACCCAGGTTCTCCTCCTGAGGGAAAGCTGCAGGGTTGTCCAGTACGATGGGACCATTGTCCTCTTTGCTGCTGGTCATGCATCCAACAACTCCACTGCTACTGCCACTGCCTCCTGCCAGACTCCCTGAAAGACCCAGACAGGAGCAATTACAGCACATCTCTGCTGTCTGGAGAATAATTTCATAAAAATCCTATTTATTCAGAGAAAAGAGGAAACAGTGTAGCCACACTTGTTTAAATATCTGAAATTGAAAAATTCCTTAAGAATTAACTTTAAATACTAGATTGAATGTCACTGTGAGAAAGTAGAAATGATTATTTCAAATTATTTAATCTCATTTTTATATGAACAGAGTGTTTTGTGAACATTTTCTTTTCCTTTTAGTACAAAACATAAGGGTCTGAACTTGTCCAAAGGTTAGTAAAAATACTGCAACTGTGGAGGTGGCTTTAAACTAAAAAGGGTCGTGCTTTTTAAAAATGGGAAGATTATTTTGTTTTTAGTTATTGAAGTTTTGTGGCTATAGCCCTGTCTTTAGTAGGTTGTGAAAACAGTTGGTGCCGTAAAAATGGAGAACAGCTTTGCAGACAAACTAACTAAAATTGCAAATCTAGCTGCACTTCAAAGTTGTAAGTATGGGAGCTGGCTATGCAACTGCAGTGGGGAAAAAGGGGATTTAAACTGACAGAAAAGGAAACTGCATTTCTCTTAGCGAAAGCTTATTTCTAATGAGTCTGTGCTTGTATGAGAAGCAATACATTCTGGACAGTTTGCAAGTTCATCGTAGGACACATACATCATTAACTAACAGTCTCTAATCAACCAAATGTGCATCTTTGTGGACCATGGGAGTATCTGGAGAATAGATGCAGGCGCTACTAAAAGTTTTAAAAGGTTTTGAATGTTTTTTTGCCTGTCTTGTCTTTTTCACACACTATTTATGATTATGATCTACACAAGGAACTTTTAGAGTCACCTCCATTGACCAGCTTGTTCATCAGGTTGTGATTGCGCTCTGTGGTGGCTCTCTCATGGTTGTTAAGGTAGGATGGGACGTAGTTAGAGGTCAGCTCTTTGAGGATCTTCTTCTCCAAGGTGGTCTCTTTGTGGTTGCTGTGAGTACTGTAGCCACCGCTGCGGTCCAGAATCTGAACGCAATCACTCAAGTACTCACTGCTGGCCATGCTGTAGTTGTTTGCATGGTTGCCATTGAGAGGGAGTGTATCCATAACACTGGAGTCTCTGGTATTATTCAGGATGCCCTCTATAACAAAAATCACACAACAAAGCAAAATTTGGCAAAATTAACCAAGCAGATTTTCTCAAAAGAGAGATTTTCATTATTGTTTAATATTATGTGTACCCGTACAAGCAGTGGGGGGGCGGTAATGAGAATTGAGGTTTTCAAAAGTTACAGTGATCATTTTCTTGGAAGGTAAACTGCTTCAAGCATAATTCATTCAAGAGAATACTCAGAAGTATTTTCTTTTCTCAATTATTGCCAGCGCTGCCAGAGGTATAAAACTGAATAAATGTGTTTTAAGTGACTAAGTTTTAATTACACATGAAAATTTATAGCAAATTTTGCTCATAATATTTCAATTAAATAGATTTTCACTTCCCTGCTGTCACTGAAGGAAAATTATAAGAAAGCACAACACATGAAAAACCAACTGATAACTGAAATGAATAATTATTTGAAAGAGGAAAAAAGCCTCAGCATGGCTGAAAGCCAATCAAGATCACTGTTTGGGCACAGGTTGGACCAAAATTGTGCTTTGTAAGCAGGAAAAAAAAGATGAATGTCAATGTTATTGAAGTTGAGTATTAATTTAGCCCATACTTGTGTCTCGGTAAGGTGCTAATGGAAAGCATAGGGGAAAAGAGAGAGAGAGGAGACAGATGTGAGTCTAAACATGGAGAGAAAGGCAACTTTAAACTGTCACCAAATCCAGTGTTGCACAGCAAACAAAGGGAAGAATATGAACAAATACTGCTTGTTTAGAGTGGTAGAAAAACGCTGGTCAGAAACAATATTTCAATGCAGTTTAGTATATATAGGAGACATGCATTGCTAGTGATAAACCTGAGTCTCAGCCCACTTTTAAAATAAAACGCTTCAGAAAAAACTTTATTACAAAACTGGATAATTAGTTAATGGCTCCCAAGTATATTAAATGTAATATGCCATCAAAATCATATATAATAGCTATCTGTAACAATCCAAATACATTAAAATCACTTCTTCTCTGCATTTTTGCAATATAGGAAATGCCCAGTGGGTGTCCTCTGCGACATATTATTGCACTACAATTCTACTCCCCTCACTTGGGAGCCATAGTGAAGTTAGATCAAGTACAACTACAGCCAAACATGACATGCAATTAAGTAAATAACATGCAAAGAAATTTTCAGCGTAAAACAGGTCTGTTTTAATATTGCAAGGGTTATACATTGAAAATAGAAACATCAGGCACACCTTGGGTGTTGTACATGCCCACAGCCGGGTTGTTATAGACTGCCGAGTCCCCCAGGAGAGTGTTATAAGGATTGTTAGTACCATGGGGACGAAGAAGAGCATTAGTTATAAGATGATTAGCCATGGCTCCTGGTACAGGCAGATAGAGAAAGGGAGAGGAAGAAATCACTCAAGAAAAAGAGAGAGACAGACAGAGGACAAGCATGTGTAGACATCACAAGGTGGAGGAAAGGAGAGAATAGAGTGAGTCATGGAAAGTGAGAAGGAAAACGAGTGTGTGGAAGGAAGAGGGAGAGATAAGCACAAGTAAATCCAACAAACATTGATGTGAAAGGCAAGTGAAAGCTCGACAAGTCATTTTTGCAGCCAGCGTGGACAAGCAGAAGGGAAGAGAGTGTGTCTGTTGTCGGGGGTGGGGGCTAACAGACAGAAAAAGGTGCCTAGCTTGGAGAAATTTGTGCCACAGTATAATGGAGCAGAGTGGTATGGCTACAGGATAGTTAATGGACAAAGAAGCCAAATAAAGTGTTCTCGTTGGATTTTTCATTCCCATGTGGAAGACAGATAATCAATACATAAAGACACTGCAGAAAGACAGAAGACAAATGACTGTGACAGCTTTGACACGTTCAACCTTCCTCTAGCTCTACTGCTGCTTCTAAGAGAATGTGCATATCAAAATGCTTTCAAAAATAAGTTGGAAGATAAAAAAAACTATGCCATATCTCTCTAGTATATGAACACATATATCTCTGATCTTAATGAAACTATGACACTGTCAAGTATCTAACTCATAAATCTAATGTTTTAGGGCACCACAGCTCAGCCTGTTCAGCCCCAGAAACAAGAAAAAGCCGGCAGTCTGGGCTAAGATTTGGAACACCAGAAGATATTAATTCTAATGAAGCTGAGAAATGAAATGATGAAAGCATCGGCACAAATACATCAGGGTAGCAGCCACAAAGCAGGCACAGCTAAAAACAGGCTGACGAAAATGCAACTCCATATCGTATACAGCAGGGGTCAGCAACCCGCGGCTCCGGAGCCACATGCGGCACTTTCTTCTTTATGCTGTGGCTCTGTGTGATTGTGTGGTTTGGGAAAATTAATTGAAAATAAATTTTAAGTATGCAATTTAAGTGCATTATATTTGTGTTAGTTTTTTATTGTAGTTGTAAATTGGAAGATGAGTGTGATCTTAAAATAATAAAATTATCTTAATTTTTTTTTTCTAATTTGTCGCTTAAAATATGCGTCACAATCGCCGACGCCGGCTTTCGGCGAGCGTATCACTCATTCATTTTCCGATTTAAATCGGAAACTGAAAAAATGGAATATGGAGTCGTTCTCCGATTTCCATTTTCTGTGCACAAAACCAAAAAAAAAAAAAAATGAAACGGAAGTTTCATTATTATCCAAAATAGATCTCTCAGTCAACTGGACTGAAAGGTTTCTATTTTGGATAACTATGACCTGGATGAGTGAGAATCTACACAAGTTTCATTATTCCATTCGACTATTTTCGTTCGCTGCAAACTTATGTGAACTGGAAGGGGAGGGATTTTTACCGGTGTCGCAGAAAGACAAGAAGCTCGTAGAAAAAAAAATGGATGCGGTAGCAAGAGAGGTGTCGTGACTTTGAGGCCAGAGGACATGAAGACGGACAAAATAGCCGTTATTTTCCAGGTATGTATTTTTGTTGAAAACAACCGTCGATGGAAACATTATTTTCCTCGTGAAATCCGAAAAGCACACTTATCACCACTGTACAATATTGGCTGGGTTTGACACTTGAATCATATTTAATATGCTACTTTGCATGACTGTTTTTCTAAAAGTTACATTACATTAGCACATTTTTAACAAGAACCTATTTTTAAATTGGGTTACTGTGTGTGCATGCGCGTGTATTCCGTTTTTTCAGTTTCCGTTTTAAATTGGAAATCGGAAAACAAATCCATATTCCGTTTTTTCAGTTACTGTTTTAAATCGGAAAATGAACAAATGATACATGGATACACGGTCTCTGCCCGCTATAACGCCATGCATTTTCAACTCTTTCAACTCTAAGTAGGCCAAGTATGGAGAAATGTAAGAAAATAAAAATATCTTAAGAAAATAGAATATTAATTATGCCTGGACAGATTCATTTGCATTTACCTCTGACGAGAGCGGCTGGTCTGCCTAATTTGTGGTGAGAAACTGGCCAACAATAAAAGATCAAATGTCGCAAGACATTTTTCAGCCTTAGCTGAAAAATATCCAGAGGGAGAAGAGAGAAAAAAAAGCTGTTTTGGAAAACTGATGTGGAAGGCTGCTCAGAATCACAAATTGGAGTGATATTGATAACCTTCCAAGATCGGACACACTTGTGTTTGAAACATGGAATGCCATCCCCAACACCTACATAAACATGAAATATGCATTTGGAGTCCTGTCGATATTGGGATCCACATACGTATGTGAGCAGCTATTCTCCACGTTAAAATGGTGTCTATGGTCTATGTTAAAAAACAAGGCTCATGCCTTGCAGACAACTTACAGTCTTGAGGAAAAATTAAAGTGACTTCCTCCAGCCCTGATTTGCAGATGCTGTGCGCAGAAGTTCAGGAGCAGAGGTCCCATTAACCAGGTGAAATAAATATTATGTAGATATTTTCCAAACATTTATTTTTCATTGATCAGTGAAATAGTGCACTTTTTTCCTATTTATTTTTCAAATTCAGGTCAAAGCCCCAGTCTTGGTCTTGCGACCAGCTACACGCTTAAAAAGCCCAAAGGAGATGGCAGCTCATGGCATTCTTTGTTTCCATGGATAATTTAAGTTCAGCTTTTAAATTCATTTGAACGAGACCTCCAATCTGACATGTTGGGTTTTCATTTTTTTTTTCTAGCGTAAAGGTTAAAAAGGTTTTCTTTTCTGTGGAAACTGGGTCCAAATGGCTCTTTGAATGTTAAAGGTTGCTGACCCCTGGTCATCAGACATATAGACATAATATAGACATAATATTGTGTCAAAGAATATTTTAAACAAATTCCCTGTCTCTTTCAGTCGACAAGCCGTTCTTCTACCGTCTAATAAATGTGGTTGAATGTTGTTAGTCATCCAAGTCAAAGAAATCTCTTCATCTTAAAATAGGTCAACTGAACTTAGTTTTTTAAAGATGCTCTCATCTCATCAAGGAGCATTCTTCACTTATAACTTACTTAGATGAAATCCCTGATTTCTATGCACAGTACTGTGCTGTATTACTGAATACTATTGTTACTGGTCGTTAGTAATTGTTGGGGTCATTAGGATCATGAAAGGGCTGTGGACCCTCCGGGCAGTTCCACTTATGAAATATTAATTACTTCCAGCCTTCACTCACTCCCCATAGTACAGCTATTGTCTTTCACAGCCTTTTTAGTTCTCACCTGGACTACTGCAATTCTCTTCTAGTCAGATGTCCATAACATTACTAAAACCCCCTTGATCCACCACCTCACCCCCATCTTACAACAGGTCTACTGGCTCCTGGCACTGGCTCCCAAATGGAGTTCAAAATCCTCCTGGTAATATGCAAGGCCACACGCTCACTTGCCCTTCAATATCTATATGACCTCCTTCATGTTGCCATTCCCTCTCACACTCTCAATCTTCTTCCTTCCTCCACCCAACTGACTGTCCCCTCCGCACGTCTCTCCACCATTGGGAGCAGAGCACTGGAAGCAGAGCTGCTACCTGACGCTTTTTGGGGCTCACAAACATTACCTCGCTTCCTCTCTTCAAATCCAAACTCAAAACCCATCTGTTAAAGACTACTGTTCCTCCTGTGTTCAAAAATTGCACTGCCCAAATTACTGCCCATTTTCTTTGTTTTTACCTGTTTAAAACTTATTTATTTTTTTCTAATGTCCTGATTTGCTTTTCCTTATTTTACTTGAATGTTCAGAAAAGCACCTTGAAATTTATTTATTACCTGTACCAAGGAGGTTATGCGACAGCCAGCGTTTGGCTGATTCAAAAATAACTCAAAAAGGTATGAACAGATTTCAATAAAATTTTCAGAAAATGTTGATAATGGGCCAAGGAACAGATGATTAAATGCTGTTGATGTTCTGAAATCCAGAGGAACTTTGACCTTTGATCTTTATGGATCATAGGCCAAGATCAAAGATCAAATTGAAACATATGTGACCTTCTATTATGACTGCCTACTATATATTGTATCTGGATCCAGGAATTTTTTTGAAGGGTTCTTTATCGTTTCTTGGTGGAGGGCGGCACTCTACTAGTGCTTTTCCAGGTATAATTATTATTATAAACTAGGCCAGTTCAATCGGCAACCCTTGTTCTATTTTTAAACACCTATAGTTAACACACAATTTCTCTTATGGATCAAATTTCCAATTTGTAATGAATGCGCAATGTGCAACAATTTGTCTAAACTACTTTGATCGTGCCCCCAGCTCCACTGCTAGCTCAACTTTTTGTAACAAGGCTTCAGGGTAGGGCAGAAATGCATCTCCGTTGCCAAGAAAAAAGGCACCTCTCAGCGTCGGTGACAATTATCTGATGGGTTCGGATGGTCGCCAGCAAAAAAAAAAAAATCAAAACTTTTACTGCAAACTGCAAGCATAACCAGGTGTTCAGTCGCTCCTGATAAGTTCAGAGGAAAGCAACCGCAGAATTGGTCTGATAACGTGACATGGATCCTCAGGAAAAAGAAGAGGCCGTTTACTGATGCCGAAACAGAAAAAGAGTGCATACTTGCTGCTGTTGAGGAGGTGGTAATGGACAACTGAGTGAGAGACCAAGTGATGTCATGTACAAAGTCAAATTATGTCAGATGCAATGACTGGAAGAAGGGTAGATATTTTAACCACAGACATTTTTGAAACTCTTCTGGCTAAATTAAATAAAGTTGAAGTTCTGTCCCTGGATGTGGACAAGTACACCGACAACTTTGACACAGCTCAACTTTTTTGTGCACTTTTACGCTGGTGACTACTTCAGAGAGGACATTCTTGGGTTAACTCTAGAGATGCAAATTATCAATTAATTCATTAATTGATATTTATTTTATTGATTGATTAACCATTTAATTGATAAGCAGCCTTTTTTTCCCATCACAGAATCTAAATTTACCCCAATAAGTTTTAACATAAAAATCCACATTTTGCTGATATACAGAATACAAAAGGCATTCCTTAATAAAATATTTATTTGACAAGTTGCAAAACAGGCAATGGTATCTTTATAAGAGGAATAGAAAATGAAATAAAGTGCACTTTCTCTGTCACATGTAAGCTATGAGCAGCAGCATCTATATGCTCTAACTCAGAAATGTGACAGTAAAAATTAGTAGGCCTTTTGCCTATAGCAGTCAACTTGAATTTAAGGCTCACTTAAACAACTTCAGACATCTCTGAGCAGCAAAATGAGAAGGCCTACCCTGGCTAGAACCCTAACTTAAAATGTAGCCTCAGATGACAAATCTTAACTGTTTTGAGCCTCTTAATGCCTATGCATTTTTATTCAAAAACATGAGCACGTCTACATGCTCATGAGTGAGCTGCGAGTGCAGCCTGTTTACATGTCTGTGTAGATTCTCACTCATCCAGGTCATAGTTATCCAAAATTTTGGATTACTAATTACTTACTAATTTTGGATAACTATGACCTGGATGAGTGAGAATCTACACAGAGAGATCTAATTCTGGATAGCCTGTTTACAGTTAAGCCAGCTGCAATGACTGGTTTTAGATGACCAGCGAATCTGTCGTTATCGGCTAGTTGTAGAGTATGCACCAAACATGGAACCGACGCCTGTTGACTCGAGATAGCCAGTTTGCCGAGACTGCATTCCGTGCGTTGTGAACACACGCGATTACTCGCCCGGTCAGTCTCCATGACTCCATGGCCCTATTTAATTATTTGGCTAAGTTATCGGCTTCATTTTTGCAACCATGTTGCAAATCCTCTCGGTAATGCCCTCCACTCGTGCCTCATTCCATGTATTGTTTCTTTTGGCTAACACTGCAGGGATTGTGGATTGCTGTGTTCCACTACTCGCGGCTGGATATGTACTCCTCACATGGTGCATTACGAACTGGTCGAGTTGTTGTACTTCAAAACAACATTACATATTTTGCAGCTTGCCTCTCTGTCGTTTTTCAGTTCGAAGTACTGTATGTGCAGGCTGGCGAGACAAATCAGCATTACCTTGCTCAGAAAACAGTCCAGTGATAGAACACAGGTTTCAATTAATTGAAAGTCATTTAATTTTATTGACTAATTGCAATTATTCAAAAACTGATTAACTGTTAACGCTCCTATTTAACGCTAATGAAAAGACCTAATACTGGTTATTTTCCAGAGTACTTTTAATTTTTCAAAGCAATCAACACGACCTGTGGCATGTAAACATACAGATTGAGCTCTGTCAATAGACAGAGCGTTACTTTCTGTCATACTGAGGATGAAAGTTAAGTTAGTTCCCAGTTAGTTATAACTGAATTGGCCTGATGAAAGTCCAGTTGACCTATTTTAAGCAAAAGAGGAAAAACATCTGATACATTCCATCTGATCCTTTCATCACAGTATGCATTCATTTTAAATCTCCTGGCTTAATAGAACTCTCTACCAGACTTAAAAGGAAGGGGATCCTTCCTTTTCAGCCTCTGACACACACCATGTCTGCTTCAGCATCAATCTGCGATGCTAGTAAGGTAGTAAGGTAGCAAAGAGCTCTTAACAAGAACACTATGGAAGTGTGGACTTCCTTTTTACTAAATAGGGTATGCTGTCTGAACCTCTTGCTATTAATGAAGCCAAGGTGATGACAGTGATGGGGATGCAAATGGTAAATCTCTGTGGTTACCTCTGTTAAGTGTAGCGGAGCTGTTGATGTCTCCAGTGATGAAGGAAGACTCCTGTTTCCTCACAGTGTCATTCCACATCCGGCGAATCCGGCTCTGTGAGAAGGAGAGAAAGCGCAATGGAGAGGAGGAAAATAAGGTGGAATTGGCAAAGACATGGCAGAGAAGCAATAATGAGTAGTGGTGAGGGAGGAATTGATAGCAGAGAGGTAGTAGGAGATGTGGGTGAACATGAACATGGAATTAGTGCAGTAGAGGCAGTAAAAGACAAATGGGTGATGGAGAAAAAGTTGCATTAGTGCCATTTATACCTCACCTGCTTATCAACATTAGTACTTGAGGCTGTGGCAGGGTTTGGGCTATATCACTTTCAACACACAATCTACATTTCCAAACCTATACTTTCTTTATTGTACACAGGTGTTCACTGTCTAGGTTCAGCTCAGGTTCCATAAGTCATATGACTATTAATTTTTTGGATTCCTATAGAATGAAGACTCCTTCCTAGATAGTCAAGACGATCTAATAATGCTGTTTGACATAATGCCAGGACCAATAACAATATCTGTCCAAGTGGTGACAACTTTGAAATTAGCTAAAGTTGAAAGTGATAACCAAAAGCCTGTATGGTCTGCTCTGGCCTCACCTGAGAGTCAGCTGTGCTGTAGCGTCCAGGTGTGCAGGCAGGTAAGCTCACCTGTGAGCCTGTGGAGTAGCGGCCGGGGGTCCTAGATGTGGTGGTCTTACTGGAAGAGGAGATGGACGTCTCCACACTCTTCCCGCTGCAACAGTGAGTACGCAGACATTTGCCATACTCTTTACGCACCTGGAGACAGACAAAATGTAAAAAGAGAAGGACTGAAGTCCCACATTGTGGAAGAGAGAAACTGCCCAATTTGATATGGTGCCCTTGTTTACTCTAAGCATTTCTTTTTTTTACAAGTACTAACTCAATAAAAATACTTATTTGAAAGGACTAACATGCATTTCCTCACCCGCCAACAGCCACTCCAGATGTTATTCCAGCCAAATATCCATCTGAAGTGGACATGGTCCTTTGAGACACGTGTGATGCACTTGTACACTGAGAAAATCTGCATTTAGATCCCAATCAGCTTTGAACAAATATGACCATAATTGCTTTTTTTTAACAAGCATGTTGGATTGGCAGACATGTATTACACATGCTGTTTGAACAGCTGTGTGAGTTGCTCCCTATATCTTGGGAGAAAGCATATCGAGCCAGAGCCAAAGAAAACCTCTCAACTGCTCTGAGGACAGGTCTCTCGGGATACCTGAATTTGTGTTCTGTCACAGACCTCACACACTCAGGGTTTGTTCATTGGTCACACAGTCTGAATTAAAAAAGAAAAAACACACACACAAAAAAAAAAACCTCTTCAGAAGAAGCAGTCAAGAGTATTAAGCATGAGATGAATTTCTATTTCTTCTTTATTTCAAGGCACTGACAGTGTGGGGGAGAAGCTGCAAAAATAGTGCAGGGTGTGTAGACACTTCCTGGAAGCCATTGTATAACCCAAATATGAAAAGTAGAACATATGTATATACACTTTTAAAAATAAAAGAGGGGTTCCATACAGTGCAGTTACATCCCAGTTTCTAGTGCCTTTCTAGTGTCTCTCTTATCAAGGCAGTGGTACACAACCAGAATGATCAACATGATAGGTAGTCACATATTTCTTCACTGCAGAATCCATTAACAATGTTATTAAATGTCACATCATGAGATCATGCTTAACTAGACAACACAGCTATTGCCATTTATCCCTATGGTGGCATAAAGTGATATGTGCTGCTGATTGATGCGGGAGCTTTAAGAAAACTATTTCAGTATTGAAGATGAAAAGCTGACTTTTCTCTGTGATAAAGATGGAAGGCTTCCCGGACTAGCAGCTCTGTTTGTTAGGCAAGCAGCAGAGTGGGATGACAGGAAGTGAAGAGTGTAAAAGATGAGCAGCCAGTAGGGTTACTAAGTGACCACTCGAATTTGTGACAGATCCGCAAGACATTTTTGGTGGCCCTGCTGATCAGTACTAGCATGTGCACATGAGTGCGCACTTGTCAGCCTGTCTCAGTCTTTGTCTCACATGGTTCACTGTACCTTCTTCTGCAGTATGCAGTGGAAGATGAAGATAAACATGCCCTGCAGGGAGTTGAAAATCGTGAAGAGGTAGGCCATGATAACGGTGCTCTCATTGATGTACATCAGTCCAAAGGCCCAGGTTAGACCCAAAAGACACAGCAGGGCTATAGCCCCTATCACCCAAGACCTAACAGGAGAGAGAAATTAGTTACAATGACCAATGTATACAGTGTAAGTTGGGGAGGTTTGTCTCTCTATTTAATGCAGTCTGATGTGAGACCATGAGGCAGGGGTAAATAGACAGAGTGTGTTTATTCTGAAATCCCAAAGTCGTGGGTGTGGGTCAATGAAAACACTGGGAAGCATTTCTGAAGCAAGATAAAGGGCTGAGAAAGGGTGAGAAAATAGCAGATTTCATTTCATTTAGAAATATTTTCAAGAGTGGAAGAGGAGGTAAGAAGCTAGTTGACATCAGCCACTCATCTTGGGAAAGTTAGTGGTCCCGGCTTTTTTCCAACAATGCACCCAAACAATATCACATTGGTCTGTCCCACATCCATGCATTAGTGAAGATCGGGGGGGGGCGGAAACAATTGTTTTTGTTGGCAATAAAATGTGTGCTGATTATAGCAATGTGACTGAATTCATTCTAATAAAAGTTTTTAGGGCAGTGAAAAAAAACAATGGGATACATACATCACACTGGTATTTTGGACTGTGTGATGCATACATAAATCACACAGGTCAAAATATCTGAAGAGAGAACAGGAAGAAAGAGGAGTCATGTAAGTGGTTTGGCCTGGTGGTAAGTATGGAGGTAAGTGGTAAGTCATTATAGATGACATTTTTCAACAAAAAGTCACAGTTTTGATGTTTTCCACAGCCACAAAAATTACTGTTAATGTGATTAGCTGAATGGACTGAAATTACCTCCTGATGAGAAATGGAGATGATGATGGGGACAAAAGAAGAAAAGAGACACAGAGGGTGAGATATTAGCCAAGTCAGAGGGAAGACAGAAAGCAGCAGTGTGGGGGGAGAGTGAGGTGACTGATTTGATGTTGCCCTCCATGGCACCATTCAGGTGAGACAGAACTTCCAATAAAGCTCGTCTGACGACCCCTTTATGTCTGATGCATAAAGGGTATGCGTCTTCTTCCTCTCCTTTCCATTCCTTCATTTCACCTCTTCCTCCAGTGCTCCCCTGGGTCATGGTTTCACTAGCAGGATTGTTTCACCTCATTTGCATGTCTCCATTCTAATATTTCAATAGTACATTAAATCTGGAGGTCTCAGGTGCTCACAAATCATACACCAACAAGTTACACTATTTATCAAGGCAAGTTAAAGGTTAATTAAGGAATGGGCAGAAACGCCAGGCGTCTTCTACAGAAAATTTAAACAAGGAAATGAATCACAATGTCTCTGAAGACAAAAAGCACTTTCATTGGAGCACAGCCTTACCAATCCACAAAAAAGACAACTTGTGATGGCTTTGATTCAGAGAGACAAAAAAAAGACATTAAAGATGATGATTCACAAATAATACAATACATTCACAAATAATACAAGATGTGACTAATAAAATGTGAAAAATAAATGTTGCATCTAATTAAGTGGAAAAAAATCAATTAAAGGTCCTGCATGCTCACAAAGAGAGGAGGAAAGTCATTTAAAAAAGTGGAAAAAAGATATGAGAGCAACAAAGCTGAAATCATTCTCTGACTTGTCTTTCATGGGGCTTTTTGATTATCGTTCTCTAAGCAATATAAGCAATGATTAGCTGTCTTTTTTTCCTAAGTTTGAAACTACGGTCAAGAAAGAACCCCTTGCCAGTTAATATTTAAAATGGTAAATCAAATGCATGAGCAATTTGGCGTTTTTGCATTGTATATTCTGAACCGCTCCGGAGTGACAAACTGAACTAAGAGTATGCTGTTTGAATGAGAGTGGCTGTATAGAAAAAGTAATGGAAAAAAAATGTTAATAAAAAAAACCAAAACATTCAAATAGTGTAACCGTGCTCTTTCGAAGCGCAGATGATGCCATCCGCAGTGTTTCGTGCCATCAATACACAATTTAATAGTAGACTAAAAAAAATGGTTGTCATCATTTACATCTTTTACGCTTTTACTCTTAGTTACTTTTAAAATCAAGTAATAAGTAAAGTGACTAAACTACTTTTTAAAGGTATAATCAGTAATCAGTAGTCTGATTATTTTTTCCAACTGTGGCAACACTGGTCACGGTCACATTTGCCTTGGTAGAGTGGACAGATGGAGCAGAACAGGGACTATGAAGCATGCTTCATATAGACTGCGTTTGAGATTTTGACGAGGAAAGTTACCTGGACGGTTACAGCGGACAGGTAGATAATGGCAACATGCCTTTACTGCTTTTCTAGTTTTAGTATACAGCCTGTGCTGATTATCTCTGTTATTTGTACAAGTGGAGTTCATGTGATGTCTTTTCATTCCACAGGGTTCAGTGCTTGGGCCAATACTGTTCACTCTTTACATGCACCCTCTAGGAAATATTATTGAGACACGGCATAAATTTTCATTGCTATGCCGATATGCAGCTGTATTTATCCATGAAACCTGAAGAAACAGAGCCGTTAGCTCTGTTAGCTCTGTGACTCCAGGCATGTCTCAAAGACATAAAAAACTGGATGACCTCCAATTTCTTACTTTTAAACTCAGACAAAACTTGTCATTGTTCTTGGAGCTAAACAGCTGAGGACTAGATTATCAGATAGCATTCTCTCCCAGGAACCTGGGAGTTATCTTTGACCAGGACATGCCATTTCTCCCTCATATTAAACAGGTTTCTAGGACCTACCTTCTTTCACTTCTGTAATATTGCCAGGATCAGGAGTATCCTGTCACATAGTGATGCTGAAAAACTCGTCCATGCTTTTGTTACCTCTAGACTGGACTACTGCAACTCATTACTGTCAGGATGTCCAAATTATTCCATTAATAACTTGTAGCTGATCCAGAATGCTGCAGCCAGAGTTCTGACAGGAATCAGCAAAAGGGAGCATATCTCTCCAGTTTAGTTTCTCTTCACTGGCTTTCAGTGAACTCTAGAATAGATTTTAAGATTCTCCTTTTAAGATATAAAGCTCTCAATGGACTATCTCCATCATACCTGCAGGATCTCAAAGTTCCGTATATTCCTAAAAGAACACTCAGATCACAGAGTGCAGGTTTACTTGTATTTCCTAGAATTCAAAAAAGTAGACTGGGAGGACGAGCCTTTAGATATCAGGCAGCTTTACTATGGAACCAGTTACCAACCTGGGTCCGAGAGGCAGACACCACGGCTACCTTTAAGATCAAACTTAAAACCTTTCTGTTCAGTAAAGCATACAGTTAGCCTCAAACAAAGTGTGTAGGGTTGATAGATCTAGTTACAGTAATTTCTCACAGCTACAGGTAGAATAGGGTCATCAAACATGTATTCAATTTTTAGCATAGCTATGCTGCTATAGGCCTATGCTGCTGGACACAAACATGATCCACTGATGAGTTAACCACTTCCTCAACACCAACCACTCCCTCACCTCCTCTCCTCCTTGTCTTCTCACCGGGATTATCAGTGTGTCCATTGTTCCTTGCTGTTTTGTGTCTCTCTCCCCCCTTCGCTCTCTCTGTATCTTTCTGCAGGTCTTCCATCTCAAGACCTTCATGCCGCATGGATCTTGGCATCTGACAAACCCAGTGTCTACTGTCAGCACATGCCTATGCTGTTCCCTTTTTTATTAAAACCTGTCTATACTGTTCCTCTTTTTATAACAACCTGCTATGCTGTATTATGTATATATGTATATTATGTCTGATATGTTTGTATTTCTATGATTGCATTTTGTTTGTATGTCTATGATTCTATGATTGTATCTGTTTCTCCCTCTCTCTCTCTTTATTCTTTCTATCTTCCTCTTCTTTTCCTCCTTTACCCAGCTGACTTTCAGCAGGATAGTTCCTCTTTGTAAGCCTGGTCCTGCTCAAGGTTTCTTCCTGTTAAAAAGGAGACTTTCCTTGCCAGTGTGCTTACCTAGGGGTTCAGGCTCTGGGTTTTTGCCTCTGTAAAGCACCTAGAGTCAATTTTTATTGTAAAAGGTGCTATATAGATAAAATTGAATTGAATTGAAAAATATGCTATACATATATATGCCATATATGTTGCGAGGCATATATGTAGGGGTCCAATTTCATATATGTTCATATAGATTGAGACATACAGTTTATCTGGCATATATAAAAACATATAGGTTCTTTCCATGTGGGGTGACTTTGATAACACTGGAAACAGACTGGTGTTGTGTTAGTTTTATGCGAAAATAAGAAAAACATCTTGTTTCACAGTTGGATAAGGCAAATGGCATACATTAGAGAAATGGAAGAGCTCAATGTGTAACATAAACCCATGAAAAGGAGAACCCTTGTTTCATTCTCGCAAGAGTAAAATGGCACACATGCTACATGTACTCACTTGATGTTGTCCAGACATCCAGAGTCTGGTTTGAGAATGGCTGTGTGATGGAACATCTTATAAAGGGCAATGCCGAGGAAGATAACATTCAGCTGAAATGTATTTACACACACACACACACACACACACGCCCACACACACACACACAGCAGTTAATATTTTTCAACAGGCATCAGGCCTAATTAAGGGTCTACTATCAGCTAAACAATTTACCCCGACAACGCACATATCATTTCATTCTTTCTCCCAGCACTAATCGGTTTACAGACACAGTATCAGCCCACAATCAGCAAATCCTTTATGTGCTTAAAATACATCTGATGTGCAGTCACTGTTGCGACAGATATCCACTTTCTAGCATCTGCTCTGTTGGACTTGCAAGCATGGTTTGATGTGCAGTCAGTGAGGTGTTTATGCGTGTGTGTCAGCAACAGTTATAACAAAGAAGCCCTACCAGCTTCAGTACGACAGGTATTTTTCCCAGTCAGATCAGCGAGTCTGTCTGACATTTCATAAATAAGTCCAGAACAACAATACGCATGACAAGACAACTTCATCATCTCTTTTCTCCAAAGTTTTATTTTTGGCATGTCTTTCTCTGTCAGTACGTCTGTACTGCATGCTCTTCAGCTTATTCCAGATGGTTTCATATTGACTGTTTCTGTTTTTACTGTGTAAAATGTGAAAATAGCAAGGCCCGGTGTACAGCGGGTGCTAAGTAGGCCCTCTAAAAGCAAAAACCTGTAGCCACATGAGAGCTAATCCAGGTTAAAATTATTTATTTGCCTATTGATCCTGAACATGTGTCCATTTTGTGCATGCAGTGCCATTTCAGGCGTGTGGCCAAACATAACTGGAGGTGTATCTCACCATAATGATGAGTGTAGCAGGGCCTATAAAGCTCCAGATGAAGTATGTGTCCAAACGCAACCAGCACCTATAGAGGGAGGGTGAGACAGAGAGAGCATGAGAAACAGCAGACGAACAGGTTGGAAAAAAAAGCATACAAGGATTAAAAATATGCAGTCTCAGGTTGGTCACATAAAAGCTCATATACACAACACAAATGCAGAGTATATCAAATTTGAGGTGGTTGAAGGACAAGGGTAACTGGGGAGAGAGGAAAAAGTCAGAACAAAAACAGTGGGATGTATGCACACACCCCAAACATACATCATGCAAAAAAGAGGTGTCAATGAGACGAGCACCTGTGATAAATAAACCTTTACTTTCCCCTCAGGCCACAGAGACACAGTACTGACACATCCTGAAGTACGGAGCCTGCACCACCTCCTGCCACAAGACCCTGCAGCGCACTGTGAGAGCAGTTGAGAAGCTCATTGGTGTCTGTCTTCCCACCCTCCTGGACATTTACAACCCCCACCTCACCCGCAAAGCCACCAGGATTGCAGGTGACCCCACCCACCCATCTCACAGTCTCTTCAGCCTGCCGACAGCAGGGAGGAGATTGCAGCCAAAAACAACAGGCTCAACGACAGTTTCTTCCACCAGGAAGGATGCTCAACTCCCTCCCTGCTCTGCCCCCACTCCTCCCCCCTGGCCCTCACACTCTGCCCATGCACATGCCCATGTCAGGGCTGCACTACTGACTTCACCACTTTACCCCTGCTCATTTGCACTAGTATTGTTAGTGTTCATACCTCATTCTGTAGATACCTCAGGACTGTTTACTGTTTATAATGTACATACGGTATATATATATATATATATATATATATATATAGTTAATTGTTACACTTGTTATACTGCATGTATAGCATATCTAGCAAATAAAAGACTTTGACTTTGACTCATTTGAACAGTGACTTATGAAGTTATGGGTGCGACCCTCATACCAGGCTATTTATGGAGCCTGGGAATGGCAGCAGAGAGGTTAAAGGAGAAAAGAGCAGACACATATACAGCCTACCCACATACCCACACAAACCCAAAAGGTCTGCTAAATTATAACCCCAGTCTTCACTACTAAACAACTGTCAGAATAAAGGGGAAAAATAAAATAGCCCCAAAATGTCCTCTACTGAGGTGTCAGAAAAAAAAGTGGGTGCAAATTGGACGACTGATTCATGACCAGGTGCTTTTCAATTACTTTCATTTTCTCCCGACATTAGAAAGCCGTCCATTACAGGCCCCTGCCTGTGTCACTGTTACCACCATTAAGGCTCCTTTGCTAAGTCGTAGCAGCCCTCATTACAGGAAAGGATTAGAACTGAGTGCCACTGGCACATGAGTGCCAATTGCTGTTGGTATGTGACAAGGTGAAAAAGTGCGGGTGCCCGATGATACAGTATTTACAAAACTTTTGTCTGAGTGTCTCAGCATGTCAAAACATGATGATCATTGACCTTTTCAGATGTAAAAATCAGATAAGTATATATTCTCACCTTTTAAGCAACACAATCGGCCATTAGAATTTCTTCCCCTCAACTTCTTTGGAAATGCACATTTTTGAGGTCATTGAAATTGCAAACCTTGAGTTTAAGGTGAAAAATTTTAAAAGTACAGGAAAATATTTTCACGTAGAAAAGCAATCGGAGAGCGGAGACCTCCGCCAAGCACGCACTTGAAGAGAGAGATCTGGAATATCTTCCTGTAATGGAGGTTGTTTAACTGTCCAAGTTAACTAGTACCAGTTGTATTATAGACACTAGTAATACAAGGTTACATAACATAGTTGGCTGCTTTATGATCAAAGCTCCTTGGCTTTGAGCTTTGGCAGATCAAAGCTCAAAGTCCCTCTGGAATTCAGAACATCACCAAAATTTAATTATCTGATCCTTGGCCCATTTTCATTAACATTTCCTGAAAAAGAAAATTATAACCCATTAATTTAAGAGTTGTTTTGCTTAAAATCATAGAAACAGACAGACAAACGCTAGCTTGGTGGAGGTAATAACGTGAATATATTACCATCTAATAGAATTTGTTGTGGTCTGTGTGACATGTTATTTTTCTAAAACACTTTGCTTTGTTTTGCATTTTCATTCGGTCTAATTATCTATCCACAGCCTGACATTCATGTTTTAATAACCATCTCACAATAAAATATTGATCTAAGTGGCATAAGGATGGCTGCAACATGACAGTTTAACAGAGCTATATTCAACTCTTTTCCTGTCTTCAGACCTCTGCATGTTGATGTGCACTGTAGTGGAAAGCTGTACGTTCTGAACCAGAAAAGGCCCTGAGAGCAGTAGGTAGTGTGTGCATTTGAAAATGTGAATAATTTAACGGTCTGACAGTGTCTTGTTATTTCTGTCTTCCTATGTGGAGTTACTCCTTCATAAGCAATGGAAGGAAGCAACATTTTAACACAAGATTTCCTTAGCCTTAGCCTCATTCTTGATATCTTTATTATGATTCCTGAAAGGAAATAATTTGTATAGTATAAACTGCCATATTTGTTTGATGCATAATATGCACATAAATTCCACTGAGCTCTGTATTTTAAAAAAAATGTAGTTTTCATGATGACTGTATAAATGGAGCAGACAGCCTATAAATGTAAAGGCACAACTATATGTAGGTTGCTAATAACGAACGCGCTTAATATTAATGCTATGCTGGCGGCATTTTTTTGGATTCACAATGTGTCTGGTTGGACAAGTCAAGCATACATTACTATGTGCCCTTAATGGGCCTCATTTGTCAATCTTGAGTAGTTCTTATTTATCAATCTTGAGTAGATGTGAGTGCAGGAATCATGGTACAAAAAGACACATATGTGATTTAAGAAAATTCAGTATTTTTAGGCCTTAGTCATAGAAGTGGTATCTGGGTGTATACTTTGTCCATAAACGAATGGCCCAACACAGACGTGCCACTTCGTCAGGACAGGACTCAGCAGTACACCTACACCTAAAAGAAAGCGGACACTCCTTTGAGGACAGTCAAGTACGTGTGCTGGCCAGAGAAGATCGCTGGTTTGAGAGGGGTGTCAAGGAAGCCATCCATGTCAAGTTGAAAAAACCATCTTTAAACAGAGGTGGTGGACTAAGGCACTTTCTGTCACCCACGTACAATGCAATCCTCCACTCTTTTCGTCAGCAATCCAAACGTTCACACTGTTTGACCAGACCTGGTGACTCATTAACATGTGACCCAACAGACAAAGAGGAAACACCCATACTGAAACTAGGTGAACGACCCTGCCAACGACTCTCAGGTGACCATCTGGATCATTAACATCATTAACATTAACTGGGTCACCTTCACTAACCATTAATAGACTGTCTTTTATAGTGACTTATATTTTTATATTATTAAATAATAATAATTAAATAAACCTATTCTACCCTAGCTTTGCCTGTATTCATTTGTGCAAGTTACCTATACAGGGGTGTCTTTTTGGGAACCCTATCAGAGGAACTGTGGAAAAAGAGATTCCTTGAGTGAAAGTCCTAAGGTGGCGTTGTTGGTGTTAAGTAGAGTCCTCTGCACCGGCGATTAGCAAATTAAACCACACCATTGCCACACAAACATGAACAAACATGCTTCAACAGTGCGCGCACTCACGTGACTCTGTCAGGGCAGTGACACGTCTGGTCGTCCACAGCGGCGCTGCTCACGCCGCTGTCATCATTCTCCAAACAGCATTTTTCTGGGCTCCTTTAACACCAGTTTTCATGCTTCCAAAAACGTCCTCGTTTAACTTCCGCCTCAGACTCAAAGGGAACAACTTCCAGCTCAAAAATGTTTCGATTGTTTGTCATTTTTCTCCTCTTAATGTTTGATTTCAGTGGGCAACACCGCTGAACCATGAATATTTAAGGGCGGGACATGTTAATGACGACCGGTTTCAGCCACCGCATTTATCAAGACCAGCTGAGTCATACACTGGGATTGGCCATATACGGAATTTTCATAAATCACGCGTGCGTCTTTTCGTACCATGATTCCTGCACTTAGATCTGCACACGTTCCTACGCAAGATTGATAAATGAGGCCCATGGTGTGTAGATGCATTAGAAGTGCCACAGCTTGTGCACTGTGCCAGACTCAACCAAGTGACAGCAAGCATCCCTCCTCCCCCCCCCAAACTGATCATCCATCCCTCCTTCAGAGCACACTTTTCTTTCCCCACCACCCTTTTGTCCTTACACTCGGTCGGTGCCATAGCTCCTGTAGTCCACTGCGGCAGAAATGGCGACGATGACAGCGGGCACTCCATATCCTGCCAGGTAGAAGTACTTGGTTCTGGAGTGCTCGCTCTCAAACACCTCCACCAGCATAATGTAGAGCTGCACTCCTTCCAGGAACATCCAGGTAAAGGCTGCCAAGAAGAAAAAATGCAGCAAGGCGGCGAAGACGGCGCAGGCAATCTGGCATGGGAAAGAAAAGATGGAGAGGGCTCATACAAGCACCAATGGACAGGAAATGTTTCATTTTCACTGCATTCCCACTGATTTTAAAGAAAAAATAAGGGAAAACACTCAAGAGCAGAAGTGCATGAGTCAGACATTGCTCATATTTGTATGGGGTCAAAAGTGTGAGGTAGTACAGAGACATCTGGAGAAAACTGTTATAAGAACAGTGGATATAAATTAAATACCAAACCAAAAAAACAAAAACATATATAATATCAACAACTTCCTGCAAATATACTGAGTCAAAAACATACAGTTACAACTTTAGCCTATTTCCCATTCAGCCTAATCCCCTGAAGATGAAATATCGTAGGTAGCACCACCACAGATATCAGCCCAGACTGGAGATCAGCCCTACACATGAATCGATTGTTTTCTGCATGTGGCTGGCAGATTCTGGAATTAAAGTTCATTTTGCCCGTGTAACAGTTACAAGAGAGGAATTTAGGTTCATAAAAACAACTTAGGACAGCTTTAAAAATCCCATAATGCAGTTCTTTTAAGTGAATCTACACAGTAACATGGATCACTCCAGGTCCAACACAAAAGATACTTGTGTCAATACAGCAACTTCAGTGGTCAATTAGGTGCTCCAGAATACTTTTCAGTCAAATGTTTTTTGGCCTCTTAACTTCATCTGAGTGACTATGATTGATAACAGCTTCTGACTTCTCAGGGCCCAATTAAACAGGGCGCTCAACACTGATCTATAAAGTTGAATCATTGGTTTGACAAAGTCAGGGCGCTTATTCAGTCTGTTCAGAGCAGTTACAGATCCCGAAGTGAACTGCTTTAATAAATTTAGTAAATGTACAGTAAATAGTGTACATAGTAATAGTAAATAGTAATAGTAAATAGTATTACATGGTTGTGTCTGTGCCGTGATCGAGAACAAAAGGTAAATTTGTGCCCACTGCAGACAGAAAATTGTCCCGGAGTGTCAAGATTAAACCAGAAATGGGTGAATTGTAAGCCTATCATTATTAAGAAGATGGTGAAATTCACTTCTGTGGCAGTTGAAACAAATGTTGATTGGTTTGGACTGCAGTGAGTAGTTTATATTTGGATTGGAGAAGATGAGGCCTTTAACCCTGGAAATGCAGTATTTAATGTCAGCCATGCTATTGTACTATTGCAGGGGTGTCCAACCCATTCCACAAAGAGCCGTGTGGCTGCAGGTTTTTGTTCCAACCAAGCAACAGCACACCTGACTGAAGTTATTTAATCAGCTGATCTGAGTCTTCAGACAGCTGATTGGTCAAACTCTGTGTGTTTGATTGGTTGGAACAAAAACCTGCAGCCACACGGCTCTTTGTGGAATGGGTTGGACACCCCTGTACTATTGGTTTACTGTCAGTGGAACTGGGACTTTAAGAAAGTGAATAAAGAAGGAGGACAAATATTTCAGGAAAATCTAAGGTCATCACTGTTTGACTTTCTCAGACCACTGTTATCTTTGATGAATTCTGGCCAGATTTAGGGCATTTGTCTCCCCAACATCCTAGGTGAAAACTATCACGGATGTGGGGAACGTACTGATGAACTTTGTGCCTTGCTAAAAGCAAGGTTAGAGGGCACATTAATATTAATATTGATGTTCATATACTGTGGATTTTGATTTGTATATTTAAAAACATAAGGAGATGAGGCTCCCTCATTGACTGATCACAGTTCAGGGATGAGAAAAGAAGAGTGGGAAACACTTTGGCAACACTTCAGAATACATGCAGATTTTTTTTTTGTCAGTGCTAAAAATCAGCAGAAATGAGCTGCACTGCTGCATTAAAGATTTGTGGCAAATACAGCATACAGGAAATCTAATATATTAATACAAATTGACACGTGCTTTCAAAATTGGAACAACCTCCTCAACACAGTATTCTTTTTTTTAAATACATTCATTCATGATAACTAGATCAGCACAACTAAGACTCGGAGAAGATGCAGCACCTGTGAAGTTTCTGTGATATCTTTCATTTGTCAGATAAAGTCTACAAAATCAGAGGGTAATACATCATCTAGGTTCAGCGTTTTTGAAGCTTTCCGTGAGCACCAATTCCAGTTGTTAGTGAGGCTGAAGTGCAGGGGATTCTCTTTTTATGCAGTTTTTATACATTGGCACTGAAAGGGAGTGCATCCTGTAAATTTCAGTTCACACTGTTACTATAGCCACTGAATATTGCTAGCAGATGAAAAAATAAAGTTAGATAAGTGATAAAATATCCATCCATCCATCCATCTTCTACCGCTTATCCGGGGTGATAAAATATTTGGGACATTTTATGAGAAAGCTCCTCAAATGTAAAAAAGGGGGAAGGGGCTAATTTGAACAGTAGGAAATAAAACAGGGGTATCAAACCTTAAACTGCATTAACCCCAACAACAGTTCAGCGTATCCACCCTTTTTGGAGTCCCTAGAGGGAGTACTAGAGAGTGCTCCTTCTGGGGGTTCCCTCGTCCTCCTGGGTGACTTCAATGCTCACGTCGGCAGTGACAGTGAGACCTAGAGGGGCGTGATTGGGAGGAATGGCCCCCCTAACCTGAACCCGAGTGGTGTTCTGTTGTTGGACTTCTGTGCTCGGCACAGATTGTCCATAACGAACACCATGTTCAGACATAAGGGTGTCCATATGTGCACTTGGCACCAGGACACCCTGGGCCGCAGTTCGATGATTGACTTTGTAGTCGTGTCCTCGGACTTGCGGCCGCATGTTCTGGACACTCGGGTGAAGAGAGGGGCGGAGCTGTCAACTGATCACCACCTGGTGGTGAGTTGGCTTCGTTGGTGGGGGAGGATGCCGGACAGGCCCGGCAGGCCCAAGCGTATTGTGAGGGTCTGCTGGGAACGCCTGGCAGAATCTCCTGTCAGGCGGAGCTTCAACTCCCACCTCCGGGAGAGCTTCACCCATGTCCCGGAGGAGGTGGGGGACATTGAGTCCGAGTGGACCATGTTCCGTGCCTCCATTGTTGAGGCGGCCGTCCGGTGCTGTGGCCGCAAGGTGGTCGGTGCCTGTCGTGGCGGCAACACCCGAACCCGCTGGTGGACACCGGCGGTGTCAAGCTGAAGAAGGAGTCGTACTGGGCCTTTTTGGCCTGTGGGACTCCCGAGGCAGCTGACAGGTACCGGCGAGCCAAGCGGGGTGCAGCTGCGGTGGTCGCCGAGGCAAAGATCCGGGCGTGGGAGGAGTTCGAGGAGGCCATGGAGAGCGACTTCCAGACAGCTTCGAAAAGGTTCTGGACCACCATCCGGCGCCTGAGGAGGGGGAAGCAGTGCATTGTCAACACTGTGTACGGTGGGGATGGTGTGCTGCTGACCTCAACTCGGGACGTTGTGGATCGGTGGAAGGAATACTTCGAAGACCTTCTCAATCCCACCAACACGCCTTCCAGTGAGGAAGCAGGGCCTGGGGAATCGGAGGCGGGTTCTCTTATCTCCGGGATCGAGGTAGCCGAGGTTGTTGAGAAACTCCTCGGTGGCAGGGCCCCGGGGGTGGATGAGATCCGTCCGGAGTTCCTTCGGGCTCTGGACGTTGTAGGGCTGTCATGGTTGACACGACTCTGCAACGTCGCGTGGACATCGGGGGAGGTACCACTGGATTGGCAGACCGGGGTGGTGGTCCCTCTTTTTAAGAAGGGAGGGTGTGTTCCAACTATAGGGGGATCACACTCCTCAGCCTACCTGGCAAGGTCTATTCAGGGGTACTGGAGAGGAGGGTCCGTCGGATAGTCGAACCTCGGATTCAGGAGGAGCAGTGCGGTTTTCGTCCTGGACGTGGAACTGTGGAGCAGCTCTACACCCTCAGCAGGGTCCTTGAGGGTGCGTGGGAGTTTGCCCAACCAGTCTACATGTGTTTTGTGGATCTGGAGAAGGCATTCGACCGCGTGCCTCGGGGAATCCTGTGGGGGGTTCTCCGGGAGTATGGGGTGTCGGGCCCACTGATACAGGCTGTCCGCTCCCTGTATGACCGGTGTCAGAGTTTGGTCTGCATCACCGGTAGTAAGTCGAACTCGTTTCCGGTGAGGGTTGGACTCCGCCAGGGCTGCCCTTTGTCACCGATTCTGTTCATAACTTTTATGGACAGAATTTCTAGGCGCAGCCACGGTGTTGAGGGGGTCCGGTTTGGTGGCCTCAGGATCGGGTCTCTGCTTTTTGCAGATGATGTGGTCCTGTTGGCTTCATCAGTCCGTGACCTCCAGCTCTCGCTGGACCGGTTCGCAACCGAGTGCAAAGCGGCCGGGATGAAAATCAGCTCCTCCAAGTCTGAGGCCATGGTTCTCAGCCGGAAAAAAGTGGAGTGCCTTCTCCGGGTCGGGGAGGAGATCCTCCCCCAAGTGGAGGAGTTCAAGTACCTCGGGGTCTTGTTCACGAGTGGGGGAAGAATGGAGCGGGAGATCGACAGGCGGATCGGTGCGGCGTCCGCAGTAATGCGGACTCTGCACCGGTCCGTTGTGGTGAAGAGAGAGCTGAGCCGAAAGGCGAAGCTTTCGATTTACCGGTCGATCTTTGTTCCTACCCTCACCTATGGTCATGAGCTCTGGGTAGTGACCGAAAGAACGAGATCGCGGGTACAAGAGGCCGAAATAAGTTTCCTCCGCAGGGTGGCTGGGCTCTCCCTTAGAGATAGGGTGAGAAGCTCTGCCATCCGGGAGGAGCTCGGAGTAGAGCCGCTGCTCCTCCGCATTGAGAGGAGTCAGATGAGGTGGCTCAGGCACCTAGTCAGGATGCCTCCCGGACGCCTCCCTGGTGAGGTGTTCAGGGCACGTCCTTCCGGTAGGAGGCCCCCGGGAAGACCCAGGACACACTGGAGGGACTATGTCTCTCGGCTGGCCTGGGAACGCCTCGGGATCCCCCTGGAAGAGCTGGACGAAGTAGCTGGGGAGAGGGAAGTCTGGGCTTCCCTGCTTAGGCTGCTGCCCCCGCGACCCGACCCCGGATAAGCGGAAGAAAATGGATGGATGGATGGATGGATGGATGGATGGATGGATGGATGGATGGATGAAACCGCATTAACAATTTAGGCAAGAAAAGAAGTGTGCTTAAGAAAAAAATAAAAGGATAGAATTAGCGGTGCAATCCAAGCTGTCATGTTCATTGGTGATGTTCTAATCTAAAGTTACACTTGAATCACTGAATGGGAGAGCAAAGAGCTAGACTTTTCTAACAAATGGGTTTGTAGAAAGATAATTACCTAATGTCTGAGAGACAATGAGTTCAGGGGGTGAGGGAGTTGCTCATTTCCATTTCTAATGATCACACAGTATAGCTTACACACGCAAGACACAGACACATACATACACACACCCAAACATGCATGTCTGTGTGTGAAGGGAAAAAAATGGCTGCTTATGCAAAATAATTTTCCTGCTGGAATTACAGGCTTAACCAGCTGCAAGCAAAGTGCTGTCGAGGACATTAATGGAGGTCACAAATAGTCACCAGTAATTAAGAGGAGAACAGCAAATACAGCAGCAACATGTTCAACAAAGGAACCTGCTCTTTCCACCACCAATACACAAACCTCATTGTGAAAAGACATTTAATTACATTTGTTTTGTTTCCTCATTGACGGCGATGATGAGTTCCCACTGAAATCTTAAATGCTTCTTGGATACTACCGAGGCGAGTGCTGTTTAAGTATACAGCCCCGAGCACCATTTTCATCATTGTGCGGTAACAAAGGCAGTGTTAACAGTTCACAACGCTTGTCTCGGGCAATCTTGGTCGGGAGAATTAACCCTAACCCTAACCTTTACAAATAGAAATTCCTAGAATTTACATGAGCTTCTAAGCCCTAATCCATGACTGCATGCTGAATGAAGACCATCTGGATATCACAAGCGCTTGGCTGTGATCAAATTGTTGAACATGTGGACACAGAGGGTGAGAGCTGCAGTCTGACATCTAACACCCCCTCCCCCAGTGTCTACATCTTAACCTTTATTTACTTTATTTATTTTACTTTGTTAAAATGTAATTACACACATTCCACATTCCATTATATATTTGGTTATATGATGTATCAGTTGTCTCTCTCCTCTTTATCCAAAATAGATCTCTCTGTGTCAACTGGACTGAAAGGTTTCTTTGAAAACGTTTCGCCCTCTCTCCAGAGAGCTTCTTCAATTCTAAGTTTGCTGGGGCAGAGCTTGAAAATATAGCCCTGTGGATCATTGGCATGTTAATGGCCCGGGTGGTCACCTGAGAGTCCTTGACAGGGTGGTTGGCAGGGTCGTTCACCTAGTTTCGGTTGGGGTGCTTCCCCTTTGTCTGTTGGGTCACATGTTAATGAGTCATCAGGTCTCGTCAAACGGTGTGAATGTTTGGAATGCTGACGAAAAGAGTGGAGGACTGCATTGTACGTGGGTGACACAAAGTGCCTTAGTCCACCACCTCTGTTTAAAGATGGTTTTTCCAACTTGACGTGGATGGCTTCCTTGACACCCCTCTCAAACCTGCGATCTTCTCTGGCCAGCACACGTACTTGACTGTCCTCAAAGGAGTGTCCGCTTTCTTTTAGGTGTAGGTGTACTGCTGAGTCCTGTCCTGAAGAAGTGGCACGTCTGTGTTGGGCCATTCGTTTATGGAGGGGCTGTTTGGTTTCCCCAATGTACAGTTCCTTGCATTCCTCCTGGCACTGTACAGCATAGACAACATTGCTTTGTTTGTGTCTTGGTGTGTTGTCTTTTGGGTGGACCAGTTTCTGTCTGAGTGTGTTGGAGGGTTTGAACTGTACTAGAATGTCATGTTTTTGGAAGCCATCCACGTCAAGGAAGCCATCAAGGAAGCCATCCACGTCAAGTTGGAAAAACCATCTTTAAACAGAGGTGGTGGACTAAGGCACTTTCTGTCACCCACGTACAATGCAGTCCTCCACTCTTTTCATCAGCATTCCAAACATTCACACCGTTTGACGAGACCTGGTGACTCATTAACATGTGACCCAACAGACAAAGGGGAAGCACCCCAACCGAAACTAGGTGAACGACCCTGCCAACCACCCTGCCAAGGACTCTCAGGTGACCACCCAGGCCATTAACATGCCAATGGTCCACAGGGCTATATTTTCAAGCTCTGCCCCAGCAAACTTAGAACCGAAGAAGCTCTCTGGAGAGAGGGCGAAACATTTTCAAAGAAACCTTTCAGTCCAGTTGACACAGAGAGATCTAATTTTGGATAACTATGACCTGGATGAGTGAGAATCTACACAGACATCTCTCTCCTCTTTCTTTTCTCCTCACTTCTCTCTTTCTTCTCTACCTTTTCCCAGTCAGCCATCAGCAGGAAGGTCTCCCAATGATTACTATCAAATTATTGCAGTTACCAACCATATGCATATATTTTCTATTTGCATATTTTTCATGTTGCACATTTTGCACACTTGGTCTGTTGCACTTCTCAATTTACACATTCGATACACTTAATATATTAATTGTAAACTTTGCACATTTAGCTTTGCTCTAATTTGCCACACCAGTTTCACCCTAGCCCTCTTGTTGTAATTATTGTTGAGGTTATTGTTGATAATTGCTGCTGTAACAAATTAAATTCCAATGTCTGGGATAAGTAAAGTACCTATTCTATTCATACAGACATCCAATATTTAAAAACAGCATTGAACTATTAATGATTAATAATTTTAATTAAAAGTATAAGGGAAACACTACTATTAGCATCACACACTGAGGCTCAAATTTACCCAATGGGGCATCATCTGGATAGTGTTGATGTTATTAGTGGTGTGTTAGATATTAATTACGGACACAGGGATAGAAAAATAATGGGTATAGTGCACATTGAACATCATTAGCACTGTTACTAAAAGTGGTTTTAGGAAGCCTACCTTGACATGTAAAAAAAAATAAATAAAAATTACATACACCCAAGTAATAATATTAATTATTGGCACTAGCCTAACACGTCAGTCTAAGATAAGAGAAGATAAGAAGTACTTTATTTTATCTCAGACATGGGAAATTAACTTGTTACAGCAGCAGTCAGTAGCATTAACATTAAACTTAACACTATTTACAAGAAGAGCAGATTACATGTGCAAATGTGCAACATGAAAAATGTGCAACTGGGGAAAAAAAATGTATGTTTTGGACATACAATCTCTTAAAATGGTGTCAAAATATCAATGGTATAAAAAAAAAAGAAAGTTTTTAATCACCACACCATACCATACCAGCTTTATTTATGAAGCACTTTTATGAAGGAACTTTAACAACCACTATCCAGAGGGAGGAATATCAACATCACAAAGATCTGGATTTAAATACTATTCAACCAGTTCTAGCAGTCAGGTTAAACACAACATGATAACTTTGTGTGTGACCATCCAAAAGCACGTTAAACCCATAATCGCCTTTCCTCCCTTTCAGCACATGGGTTTTGTTTGATTTTTTTTTTTTTTTTTTTTTTTTTTTAATATAAACATTTAATTTATAATTCGATTCTCTGGCATGGGAAGGCTGAAGCTATTGTATCCTACGGGAGAAACAACCACAGCAACAGAATAAGACTGCAAGTGTATGCATTAATTTAAAAGGTTTGTGTAGTATCCACTTTAAAATTGTGTAAAGCATTTGCAACTAGGAACAGATAAACATCGGTGAATTTAGAGGGCTTGTAGCCTCATGTTAACTGTCTGCGATTTTCTGACATACCTGGGATTTTTACTGAATCAACTACTTAATCATCCACTTAATAGGAACCGATTAATCTGAATAGAGTTACAATGGCCAATCAAGTCATGGAAAACTGGGCATTTGTGGAACAAACAATGCCAACAAATGATATTTTGCTGTTTCTTTATTTGATGATTTATAAGAGCAGAGATAAACAATCCATGCTGGCTCAGATAAACAGAAATTGTTTGGCCACCCAGATTAATTTCTGTTTTGATTTGTTCTGGGAACAGTGTGCATATAAAAATCTGCTGGTTCTGACACATGTTCTAGTAACGTTGATGACCAGTGACAGCAACTTAATAAACATTTTACAATTTACACTGCCAACAAGCCAATATAATACCCCCTGTGCCAGCACGAATTTAAAAAAAAACAAAAAAAACAAAACACATTTCAAATATGAACACAGTAGGTGTTTTTGTCAGTAGTACATAGCTTGCATGTTGCATATTGCACATGCAGCTGGCATTTTTCTTACCGGCTGATCAGCCCTGTTGATCCCGACCAGGAACAGTGACTCAGCGATGAAGAGGCTTATGCAGAGATTTTTGTGGATGGTGTTGCGGTCGCTTTGCAACCCACGGAAGAAGCAAAATGTGAAGATGCAAATAAGCAAGCACACCAGTGACAGTAAGATCCCAACCCATGTGATGACATCCAGGAGCAGGTCGTGCATACTGTTCGCTTTCTGTAGGAAGAGAGGCAAGCTTGTTTATTATTTTTGTTCTTAAAAGCTTTATCTTGGCATTATAAAACCTGGAATCGTAAAAAAAAATCCAGTCATGACTCATGTTGCTGTACGATAACGAAATAGGTGCTCCCTTGCCTAATCCGGTCTCCTAGTCGTGGCGGCACCTTGAGTGCTGCAGCATTACACCATGTTGCACAGGTGTTCTGGTTCCATTACTCAGTGTCCCACAATGTGGCGAGCCAAGCAATGTTCAACAGAGCAGTGCCATGATGGATCTACTGCTGAAACCCATTTGTGGTGTTTTCCACAAAGGGCTGCCAATGACCCCATTAAAAAGGGCTGCCAATGACCCCTTTAAAAGGAACATCCATTTGCCTAAAGGAGAGAGTTGGTGTCGCACCAATACTGAGCCGATTTGTGAGAAAGAATTTGGTCTTGACAAAACAGGGAGACAAAATAATAAAGTGCTTATCCCACACACAGAGGGACAATAAGGTTTTATCCACCACCCATGGTGGCTCAAGGATATCAAAATAAATTAATCGCATAATGTTTCTGAGTGGTGAGAAGTATTTTTCATGGATAAACCCCAGCAGTCTTATTTGAGCTTTTTATCTGCTCAGTTATAAATACCAAACATCCGAAGGCATATTTTTGTCCAACCAATGACATCACCGACAGAGACAAACTGATTGTAGTGCAATTACTCAGCATTGTGGGGTCTGGAAGATTTTAATCTGTTTTCCTCATGTTGTGGTTTAAATCTCTTCCTTCCTTCCTGGTGTTTTTTTGAAAATCTGGTCACTGTTTTTGCCAGACACTGCTAATCGCATGATGAATCACTGCCCCTCTGATCTCACCCATCCCTGTCCTTGAGAGTGAATCAAAGCGTACCTTGACTTCCACGTGGGCCATTAGCACCGCGAAGCTGGTGAGGTGTGTGCAGGAGCAGCTGGTGTGTGTGCGATTGGTGGCCAGCAGACGACAGTCCTGCGTAGACCAGAATCCCGTCATGGTGCGCTTGGAATAGCTCCAGAAAGAGCAGTTGGGATTGAAGTTCTCTTCCGAATGCTGGAGTCAGGGGAAGTGGAAACGAGACAGAGTGAGAGACGAGAGATAAACCAAAGAACAGATTGAGTCAAGGATGAAAAAGAAAAGTGCAGGAGGTGCAGATCCTTTTCCGTGGGCAGAGCCAAAAGAAAAGTGAGAAAACAGTAGGAGGAATGAGAGAAGAGGAGGACGAAGAGGAATACACACGGTAAACACAACAAACAATAGGGACAGGTGGAGCAAGAAACAAACAGCGCAGAGGATGGATGCAAACGCACTCCTGTTATATTACATGGTCTAACTTTTTTTTTTTCCATTTGTGCTGCAGGTCTGTATGAGCAAAGTTTAATACACAGCTTTAATATGTCATGATCTGTGTAAAACTCATCATGTTACATGTTCCATAGTGAATTTTAATAGCAATAAAGGAGGTTTTGCCTACTGGATAGTGTTTGGATTTTTGGATAATTACTTTTTTTCCCCCACCAATACATGAATTGACATTGCCGCCCTATCTGGGCTGCAGGACTGCAGCTTGTACTTAGTTAAACATCGATGGCTAATATGGTCAAGCATGTCTTATCCAGACGATATTGCATCTGTTGCAATACACTTGACATCTTCATAGGTTGGGTTTTTATAGCCACCGCTTGCACACAGAGCATTGACTACAACAATACTTGTGTCCCTAAAGAACTTCTAGCTGTTCTTTATGTCAGTCACAGAGGTATCGTGGGGGGACATGTTTCAGGTTGTTTTTAAACCTTAACGGAAGATCTGTATGCAGACTGGCCCCCCTGTCAGGAACAGTTGTGATGAGTAAACATCTAAGTGATGACAACAAATAGAGGTAACAGTAATTTTGGAACTCCCTCAGCCTACACGTAGAAGACCCGCAACCAGAAACAATATATTTCATGCCATTCTACTATTTGCAAAACCTCATAAATACAAAATTTCATACAAGACCAATCTGTAGTGTCTCTTTTTTAATGGCATGACGTACAGCTGGAATTGCACAGGGGCTGACATAATGACACCTTTATGTTATTTTACTGAAACTCGTTTTATAAATTGAAAACACTGTTTCTTTCTCACCTGTAGGTGTTTGACAGTGAAGACCACTGGCTCAGACAGGTAAACTTTATTGGACTCCTTATTAATTGATGCCATGATGACTGGTGAGTTGACGATTACAGAGTAATTAGGGTAAATGGCCTCGCTGCTTAGTTTCACGCTTGCGTTCTCTGTGGACAGGTAGGAGCCCAGGTTCCTGTACAGTACAAAGGCCATCCTGATCTCACCTGTAACAGCAAATACAAGACAGTAAGAAGCAAGCATTACCAGTAAGACAGAAAGCCAGTGGGGGGGGGAGGGGGTGGTGTTGACTGGGGGGGGGGGAGCAAGTGCTTCGGAATGGGAAGGAAAAGAGCCGCTGAGATTTGTTGTCTACCGTTCCTGCCATGCTGTTTGAGAGTGCTGGCTGACAGCTGGAGGGAGTTTCCATGTTGCTCTGACTGAGGGAATGTCAGATCTGCCAGGTTTCCATCTGTGCTCAGCCTGGCCACTTCGAGCTCTGGAACACACACACACACACACACGTGCGAGTGCGCGTGCATAAATACATGTGTCATATGTAACGCATTATTGCATGCATTTGATGTGCAGGCTCTCATTATAACCCTGTTGTCTTCACAGGAACAGGAATGCCAAAGCCAAGTCTAAAATTTTCAGAGAGAAGAAACTAAAATCCTCTGCCTGCGCATTAAAGTGAAATAATGTGGAGTTTCATACTTAAAAAAAAAGAAACAATGTTTCCAGGCAACTGATCCAGCGCATCAAGGTTGATAATCCGACCTCTTTCTTGCATCTAATTCCACCATCCCTGTTAGTGAGTGCACATTGATAATGGCCATGTTACATAAAGTTTGTAATTAAGCACTGATTATACCTTTGTTTTATGTCTATTACTGTGTCAGACTGATTTGGTGATATAGATGCTGCTTTCATGGTGAGAAAACAGATTCTTAATCAAATGAACAACAGAGGGATAAAATGAGAACTGCAGAGAGGGAATGGTCGGAGAGATGGATGAAAGCTAAGCCGGTTACTGAAAAGATGTGGCGTAATAAAATCCGAGTATAATGGGGGGAGCGGCTCAGAAGGAGTAGGTATGGCAAAGAGTGGTTATACTGTACTGTGCTTGCCCTTGGAATACAAACTATAGGGCACAAAGGCACAGATAGACCTGAGGAAATGGAAGCCCAGGTAAGGTTTGCAGACATAAATACAGACACCACCATATGCAAATACAGACAGGGGGGAGAAAAAAAATAACACTGCATGAGTGTTCCTGGCTCGCTAAGCTAAACACTGAAACTGTGGATGCAAACACAGAGACACACAGGAGTACGGATATGTGCACGCATGCATTCACACCCACATGTCGCGGCAGGGTATCAGAGTTTAATTTAATTACAGCATCCTTGTCATAACAATCCTCCTGCTAAGGACTTGTTCATTATCATTATCACATACACATGGTTACTGCTGTGTTATCTCTTCAAATCACTGTTTTCGTTTTAATAATACAATTTATTTATCTGCTTAATACCATTGTGGAAGAGTAATGGGCTTATACAGCACCTAGTATGGACAGCACCCATACTAGCTGCAGAACACTTTTGTAAAATGTGTCACTGATTTTTTTTTTTTATTCCTGTCACTAACCTCCTTTCTTTCTCACTGAACTTAAAAAAGAAAGAAAAAGAGGGGGCTATGGGGGAGGAGAAGAAGAAGAGCGAAGCAAGGACAGACAAAGAAGAGAGATGAGAGGCATTATCAGACTGGTTATGAATAATGGGGAGAGATAATCATAGCAGATCTGCCCACTGGATTAGCTGGGAGGGAGGATTAACGGTTAAAAAAAAAAATAAAAATGCAGAGATAAAATTTTCAACAAGGACTCGGTGGTGGTTTGTATCATCACATTTTTGTGCTGTAAAGCATGACGTAAGTCTGACATTACCAAAACAGAGACTACAAGAAAACAAAGAAAAAAACAAAACAAAACAAAACAAAAAAAAAAAAAAAATCTTGGGGATTAATTTGACATTCCATAGCAAACAGCACCTCCATATTTAGTCATAAGTCCTTAAGCATCTCTCCCTCCATGACTTTCATCTTGAAGTTAAAATGGATTTAAATTAAAAGGGCAGTGAATAAAAAGAAAAATCAAGGCAATCAGTCCACCGCGTGTCAACATTTTAAGGTATGAAAAGCACCAAGGAACTGGCTCTTCAGTATTTCTGCTTCTTTCTACAGAACAATGATGAGAATAAGTGGTATGCAAAGATGAGAAGAGTTGGTGAATTGACAAGGAAAGAGAAGGGAGAGTTGTATGTTTGGTGTATAATAACCAGTTCCAATCTGCATCTGTGCGGGTATGTATGGAATCCAGGTACTTTAATCTCAAAAACTGCATCGAGTAAAGTTTGGGAAAGATGGGATGTCTCAGAACTATTGTGTGGTTTCTGCAGATTAAACTGGCTTTGCTGATGTGATTGCATTATAATATATTGTGGGGCTAGTTTTTACGTCGCTGTAGGACTGGTAAAATTAGCCTGTTCCAGCAAGTCTATATCTCTGCTACCATGAATGAAGGCAAAGCCAACTTTTCTTTTCCTCCTGCTGATAAAAAACCTCAACCTCCAATGATCCAACACCTCTGACAACCACTGCAGAGGTAGCCTGCAACACCCAGCAACTACAAAGCTTCAAAAGATCAAATAGAGCCAAGTGCCTTTCTTGAAGGCATCTCAACGAGCATCTCAACAGTTGCCAGGTCCTACTGGGAACTCAAAAGAAGAAGAAAGAAAAAAAAATTTCTTACGGATATTGTCAGTGACCTCCTGTATGGTGTCTGTTTTCAGGAGGTTGTCAGCTAACATGAAAGCCCCAGTTTCCACGGTGTCGAGGAGCAGAGTGGCCGAGAGTTGCTGCTCGCTGGTGGGCAGCTCCCTCCATGCCGCCTGAGCTCTGGGCTGCAACAGATTGTTCACGGTCTCCACCATAGCCTGGGTTAGCAGTGAAAACACAGTAGTCAACAAGAGGAACACAAGTAGATGCAGAGCCATTGTTGTGCACTGACATGCCAAAAGCAATAAAGACAGAATTGATTGGATGTAACATTGAGATTGCAGTGTTTTTGGTTTTTTTTCCATTTATCATGTTGATAAATCATGACAACAAAAATTATGCAATGGAAAAGCAGCATTCCTGTGCATGCAGACATAACAAAAGCAAAAAAACAGAAGCCTTTAAGTGCAAGGCTCCGCACTTAAAATTTCAGTCCCATCTGTTTTCCTCCCCACCCCATTTCTCCTGGTAAAGGGAAGGTGTAATAGAAAATTCACTGCAGATGTCCTGAAAATCAAGCTAAACTAATTAGCTGATTGCAATCACTGTGTGTCTACACTCTCAATCCCAGTTCATTTTCTTAAGTAGTTGTCTTATCTCTGACTTGTGAAACTTGTGCTCAGGGAAGAAGAAAAAAAAAAGAAAGAAAGAAAAAAAATTAACAATTTTATCAGATAAAGACTGCCAGGTCATGAGGAGCCGAGCAGAACGGCTCTGAAACAACAGTTTTTGAAATCATGACTCTCTCAAAAATGAAGTGATTTCGGGGAAACAATATTTATTTAGTCTGCAAGACACATTCCTTCAAAGTTTTAATGACTGACTTTCATACTTTGAGACACAAGCAACTCTCATTGGGAGAGGCACATCTTTTAAAGCCCTTAAAAGAGATAAAGAAAAAGCATGGAGAAAAGACAGTTTACTGTGTGTGTGTATTTGTGTATGTGTGTCTGTGTGTCTCGTGTGTGTGAGTTCTCACACACAAGACAGGTGTGTGTGAGGTGACAGGTACCCACTGGGAACAAGTAACGTGGAAGAGAACGCAGGTGCCATCAAATGCACACATCTCACACTCTTACATGTCTTCTCTTGTCTCATTCCCTTGTACCAACTGCAATTTCCCCTCGAATCTCTAGAACTGTCGGTGTGTCTTAGTGGCAAGGAAGCCAAAACGTGAAATAAAGAGAGATAATTCAGATAACTTAATAAAAGCACCAGGGTCTCCAACAGGGAATTGCAGGATCTGTTTCCATGGGAAGGCACTTCCGCTTCAGCATGTTCCCTTAGGGGTTTGGAAAACGAGTAGGAATAGGAGGATGGTAAGATGGCTATTCTCAAGCAATGAAGTGTGTTTTGATTTGTGTCCTTCTATGCAGTTGGAAAGGAGAGACTGAGACGCACTGACAATGACTAATACTTGTGGTGACAGTGCCAGTATCAAATGATGGAATTGGCACCCGCAATTAAAAGCAATCCCACCTGTTATCCTGAAGTTTTAATTCCCACATGTGGATACAGTATGTTGCACATGCAAACTATGCACTTACAGTTTTTTACGATTGCTTAGACACGATTTTGAAAACAGGGCTCGGAATTCCAAAACACTACACACAATTAGCACAATCACACACACAATATGCAGAACACCTCAGATTCTGTGCAAAATGAAACACTCTTGTCAAAAGTGTCTGTGTAGATTCTCACTCATCCAGGTCATAGTTATCCAAAATAGATCTCTCTGTCAACTGGACTGAAAGGTTTCTTTGAAAACGTTTCGCCCTCTCTCCAGAGAGCTTCTTCAGTTCTAAGTTTGCTGGGGCAGAGCTTGAAAATATAGCCCTGTGGACCATTGGCATGTTAATGGCCTGGGTGGTCACCTAAGAGACCTCCAAAAAACGAGACCTCAGCAAAGAGGAGGAAAGAAATAAACGTCACAGCATTTCTATCCCCTACCTGTCTGGAGTTTCAGAAAAATTCAGGAGAATCTTCCAAAAACATGACTTTCCAGTACAGTTCAAACCCTCCAACACACTCAGACAGAAACTGGTCCACCCAAAAGACAAGACACCAAGACACAAACAAAGCAATGTTGTCTATGCTGTACAGTGCCAGGAGGAATGCAAGGAACTGTACATTGGGGAAACCAAACAGCCCCTCCATAAACGAATGGCCCAACACAGACGTGCCACTTCTTCAGGACAGGACTCAGCAGTACACCTGCACCTAAAAGAAAGCGGACACTCCTTTGAGGACAGTCAAGTACGTGTGCTGGCCAGAGAAGATCGCTGGTTTGAGAGGGGTGTCAAGGAAGCCATCCATGTCAAGTTGGAAAAACCATCTTTAAACAGAGGTGGTGGACTAAGGCACTTTCTGTCACCCACGTACAATGCAGTCCTCCACTCTTTTCGTCAGCATTCCAAACATTCACACCGTTTGACCAGACCTGGTGACTCATTAACATGTGACCCAACAGACAAAGGGGAAGGACCCCAACCAAAACTAGGTGAACGACCCTGCCAACCACCCTGCCAAGGACTCTCAGGTGACCACCCGGGCCATTAACATGCCAATGGTCCACAGGGCTATATTTTCAAGCTCTGCCCCAGCAAACTTAGAACTGAAGAAGCTCTCTGGAGAGAGGGCGAAACGTTTTCAAAGAAACCTTTCAGTCCAGTTGACACAGAGAGATCTATTTTGGACTCTTGTCAAAACTATATGCAAATTTATAAAAAACACACGTTACTATAGGAAACACACACTTTTCATGAGACTTAACTCTGTGTGAACCAGTTAAACACTGCTGTATTTAACTTACAACACTTTTAGCAATTCTACCCCTCAGTGATTGAATTACTGTAATGAAGTAAACAGAGAAATTGCAAATATACAACATGGTAAATCAAAACACAAAACCGGATCAATGCTGCAGACTATTGAAAATATGATTTATTTCTCTTCTTATAAAATCAGTCAATCTATGGCTCATGACATGATCAACTAGTGTTGCATGAGTTTCATTTATTAAATTTGGTTCTCTTCTTCTTAGATGATGTTCTCCTCTTGCTTCTGGTCTTCCTCTTCCCCAACCTCTACCTCCTTCTTGTCCTCCACGGATTCCCCCTCTCACCCCCACTCCTCTTCCTTTGACTTCTTCCATTTTGATTGAAAGCAAGTGAACTCACCTGCTGCATTTTTATAGTGCTCAAACCTGATTGTTATGTCTACAATAAACCAATCATGTGTTTGCTCACCTGTGTGTGTTTAACCAATTGGATAATGGGTGTGGTGATTTATCAGTCAGTGCTTTGGAATTGCAAGAAAGTGACATCATGATTTACATCTATGTCTAATGTAGACAAGTGTGTGTTTTGCAAATCACTGTGTGTATTGTTCTGTAAAAAGTGTGAGGCTGACTTTGTGTTTATAGTAGTGAATATCTGCTCCAATGTTTTGTTCCTTGAGTGTAAGGTTTTGAAAATTGTGTAAGACTTTTGATTTTAGTGTACATGAAATCAAAAAAAAAAAAAACGTAAGCCGGGGCCACACTACACGACTTCACACTACAATAGTGTGCATGTGAATGTGTATTACCACATTCACATGCACACACAAGCATACACACAAGGAAATGGGGCAGTAGAGAAAGTCTTTAAACGGTTGATAATTCAGCATAAACAGCAAAGGCATAACAAGCTAGGTGGTTCGGCTACTCCCAGTTGTACAACAGGATCATGGGCACACAGACACACACACACTCCATCCACAAATAGAGGGCCAACTAGACACTGGAACAATCTGCTCGGTGCCCTCTTTTCAAAAAAAAAAAAAAAAAAAAAAAAAATCTCTTTCTGTAATGCTCTCTGGATCCTCTCTTTCGTTGTTGAATTTGTGATCCCTCCCCCTCCCTCCCTCCCTCTCACCCTCCCTCTACTTTGGTCCACCTTACAGATTCTCCTTCCATTATACCAGCCTACAGCCTCAAAGCCTCTCCACACCACCAACTTCATCATGGATAAATTGACAGTTTAGTGTACATGAAATGAGTCCCCAGCTCCCCTAACGAAGCAAGAGAGGAAAAGGGATGGAGCGTGTGTAACAGAGAGAAAGAGACACAGAGAGACAGAGACAGAGAGGGGGGGAATTCAACTATTTTTGTCGCTATTAAGAACCCAAACCTCTTTCCCACTCTCCTCACTTGGCAATTAGTGCAGCAGATAATTAATGAGGAAAGGACAGCACCACACCACATCTCTAATCACGCACATTTCTGTGAGGTGGAGTGAGGAATCCTGGCATAATTTTGTTTCACATTACTTAGGTTAATTATATAATTGATCACTAATAACTAATGCACCTGATTTCAGTCCACGACATGCCATTTGAGAGGAAACGCTCTTTGGCAACATGTTTCCAGGATCAAGGAGACGCATGCAACTATCTGACAGTTTGATGTCATTATTGAAAATATATTTACGTCACCTTATTTGCAGAGGGAGCATGCGTGTGCACGTGTGTCAGCTTGCATATAGTTTTAAGGCGCGTTTTATGATGTGACATCTTTTTAGAGGGGAGACTGAGAAAAAAACAGCCTGCATCAAGAGATAAAGAGCTATCCTATCAAGTCTGCATGTGTGCGACTGCCTGTAGAGAGGCAAAAAAAAAAAAAGAGAACCATGTCTACTGCACATGAATGCAATAGGTGAGGTCCTTTGATGCACTCAACTGTGATTTTAGCTGACCAAATATATGCCTAAAATGTTCTCTTTCAGACAACGCCCCCTGATATCGACGCAATGATTAAGTCAGTGCGAGATGACGCATGCAGAGACCAGAGGTCCACTATTATTAGTTTCTTTTTTTGTTCTGCTCTAAAATAACTGGAGGACATTTTACTGAGTGTATACAAATCAAGTCACTTGGCTCTGCTGCTCATTATGATTCTGCTGACAAAATAAAGTAGATGAGGGAATTTTTCATATTGATCATAGCCTCTTATAAGAACCATCAATTCTGAACGCACCCTCCCAAACAAAAAAACAAAGAAAGAAATATTAAAAGAATGCAGCAAACCTTCTGAGGAATCTACAACTCTGAAAACACTGGCGGCGGGGTACAAGTGATTTGGTTTACGTCAAATAGCTGCTGTCTGTGTAGATTCTCACTCATCCAGGTCATAGTTATCCAAAATAGATCTCTCTGTGTCAACTGGACTGAAAGGTGTCTTTGAAAACGTTTCGCCCTCTCTCCAGAGAGCTTCTTCAGTTCTAAGTTTGCTGGGGCAGAGCTTGAAAATATACCCCTGAGGACCTTTGGCATGTTAATGGCCCGGGTGGTCACCTGAGAGTCCTTGGCAGGGTGGTTGGCAGGGTCGTTCACCTAGTTTCGGTTGGGGTGCTTCCCCTTTGTCTGTTGGGTCACATGTTAATGAGTCACTAGGTCTGGTCAAACGGTGTGAACAGGGCTATATTTTCAAGCTCTGCCCCAGCAAGCTTAGAACTGAAGAAGCTCTCTGGAGAGAGGGCAAAACGTTTTCAAAGAAACCTTTCAGTCCAGTTGACACAGAGAGATCTATTTTGGTCAAATAGCTGCCCTCGTCAAAGCCTTTTGATGTAAGTCAAACGGTGAGACACTGAATCAGACCTCGACACACAGCGAAGCAAAGTGTGACTCATTCACAGACATGAGCTTGCTGTGTGGATTACATGCTGAGTGCAAAAAACAAACACCACCAACAAAAGGATGGTTACAAAAATAAAAAAAAAAGCAACCCAATGGCATGACTATGCATGTAATTAACAGTACTGGGGAATGGAAATACCTGTGTGAAAAACCTGCAGGACCTTTCTCTCTTCTGAAGCTGCAGATTCAAAAGATTCAGTTAGCATTATAACACCTCAGTTACACAGAGAAATGTATTTAGATGGCACAAAAGATGCTAACGTCTGAGATATATTAGGTTCTCTTCATTGGCAGGCAAATATTTGTTTTTACTCCCCCACATTGTCTGCTATTTCTTTTTTCCCCACATTGTTACTCATAATTTCCTCTGTTCGTTCAAATTTTTGCACTTTCTGCTTCTAATATCAAGTGAATTGATAGCATTAATTACCCCACCACTTATCAAATCAAATATCACCAGTCATGCATAACAAAAAAAAATATAATAGCCATCATATTACTCAATTATATATATATAGTATATAATTGTGCTATTAATGAAATCAAGAAAAAAAAGTTTTCTCTTCAGTTGAGGGCTCCCCCCTACAAATTCAACCTTTAAAGAGGACATGAAATGCTAGAACAAATGCTAAGCATAAGATAGATGTACATATATTAAAGCATAATGCTGAAATAAAACATCTGATTAATCAGCCATTTTAAAGAAAATCCACTTTTTATATGTAATTACGGGACGTTTAGGGGTATACTCGCTGCCATCTTTATTTTACGTCACTGCCTACGTCACCAAATTGGTTTCGGATTTTGGTCTCATAGAGGAACGCGTAGGTTACGAACAAGGAAATGTCGAAGGACGAGGCAGAACATGAAAATTTTTGGACGTCAAATCCAATGGTTTATGCCTTTGAGCCATTGACAAGGCGGACGGTTGAGAGACCAATTTTTGCGGAGGATTGTGGAGGTGCAGCGGCTCTGGACGGAGACAGCACCGAAAAGAGAGTTGGCAACAGACAACCTACTCCTAGAACTACTCATCTGACTCATCTGATCCTTATCCAGTTGAAATGATTATTTAATTAAATTGATAAATTGATAACTCATTAAGCTAATTTTTGTTGGCTTTGTAATAAAAACATGAAGTTTTTTCATTATTACTTACTACTAGATAATAGAAAATGCTTATGTGTTTTACATAAAGCTCTTTTAAAGGAAAAATGTTGATTGCGACTGAATTGAACTTCAAGAAGTCTTTTATTTTATAAAAGGAGTTTAGAGCATCCGTGAAACCTTTCACATTATAGCGTGATAGTTTGTTATATTGTAAAAACGTGATAATTTATATTTTAAAAATGTGATAAGTTGGATGCAGCTGAGATGGTGTAGCTTATATCCATGGTGCCTGCCATATTCTTTCAGCTGATCAATGAGAAATGATGCTACTTCCAGAGGGTCAAACTGATTCTTCCTTCCTTGTACAGTCCTATGTGTTTTAAGATCCTTTGTAGCGGGCGCATACTTATCACAATGTCATCAACCGTGCTCAGTAACAACAGAATCTCGCCATGTGTCATTCCAAGCATGAAGTTTAACTTAATTAAGTCACTTAAATGAGCCATTTCCTTCCACTTATAAGCTCTCCTGCACAGTTTCATCGCTTCCTCATCACATTACCTAAAGTTTTCACATGTTTACAATAAACATATCACGTTTTTACAATATAACTTATCACAGTTTTACATTATAAAATATTACGTTTTTACAATATAATTATCACGTTTTTACAATATAACAAACTATCACGTTATAATGTGAAACGTTTCACGTTCATACAATAAATACTATCACATTATAATGTTAATTATAATGTTCTAACAATAAACAGAACATGTAATAACGTGTTACCGATCAATTTTTATTTACATAAAGTGGCAGCAATACGCTTCCGTACAGGAGGCATGCAAAAATATCTCAATTTTTTTGAGTTTGTTTAAGCTGATCTTTTCCTGCCATTTTCTAATTGATCTATAGTTATTTTTAAGTAAGATCGCAGGGCTGACAAGTTCAGCAACCAATACTGTGACATCACTTCCACTGACACAATAGCAATGGCACTGCCCGTTGGTTTAACAGCTAAACTTAAATGGCCATATTTCAAAATACCTTTTGCCATCCGCGTTAAAGATTATATAATATTTTAAGGGTGGGAGAGCTTTTTAAAATTATGATAACTATGTTTTGTGTTTCATGTTTTCTTTAACAGGCCAACAGGCCAACACAGATAAACTGATTCCACTTACACACGCTCTGGTATGTATGACCACATGGGTTATTGAATTACTGTGCAACGTAGAGTAGGCATTTGGAGAAACAGTGCGAGAGCGAGACAAAGGGAGGCAAAACAGGAGGATGACAAAACAGAACCACTGGCACAAGCCACAGTGTCGCTCATACAGTCGCGAGGACGGCGCTGGCTATAGATCTGGGCTCTTCAATCATGCCTATCAACATTGACCTCAGCAGAGAAAACAGGTCATTATCGAATCAGCCTTCAAAGCAGCTTATTTACAACATTTTCATCGCTCAAAGGACGAATCTGTTTAGACAATGGTTTACAGCGCAAAACAGGATCTGCGCTTGCATTTGTCTTAAGTAATGCATGTTTTTGGGTGTATCACTCTCAGGTAGAGTTTTATTCAATCTGAGCCCTGATCTGCAAACTTGAGGAAGCCTGCCAGAGACTAAAAGCAGCTATTTATCAACCACAATGGTGCACAAAAATTGTTAGAGACCAATGCGCAAAAAGACAGAGACGAAATCATTTTTAAAAGTAGTGATTTATCACCTGGAGTCCTTCACTATATTGTTCTCAAACTGGGAACACTGTGACAGTTTAAAAGCTACCATCCCAACAAAGACTATCATCAACTTTTTTTCACAGAATTTCATCAGCCTCTCCTTTTTTTATTTTGATTTATTTATTTATTTATTATTATTTTTTTTTTTTACATCATTTCGCATCATCGACTAACCCTCATCTGGGATGCATTACCTTGGTAAGGCTACGAGCTGCGCTGTCCTTTCCCCCGGGGGTGAGGTTCCTAAGCTGGACATCAAGGAGTTCGACCAGCTGGGCCATGGCCCGCACTGTCGATGGTACATCACCAGGATGCAGAGGTGCTTTGGTCTGCTCTGCCAGCTCCCTGAAAACGATCGCTGCCGTCTCGCCCGAACGGAGCTGGAAGCCAAACAGGGTGATGGAGGAATGACATGAGATCGGACAGATGAGATGAGATGTTAACATAAAGTTTGGAGGGAGTTTATTGTCAAAGTTGTGCAGCACAGGCGGGAGGAGAAGGAAGAGGAAAGTGAAAGTAGAAAAAGAAGAGGGGGTAAAGGACAGAGGGAGAAGTAAAAGGGGATGAGATTATTTGCAGCACTAAGACTTGTTTTAGTACCCTTAGACTATGTTTTCATTTAAAAAAAAGCCCAAAAAACATTAATGAACACCTTACTAAATCATCACCTATTTCAACACTACAGATTTCACGTTTTGTATCATAAAGGAAACTCTTAGAGCTCTTTTAAGGGAGTCATAAAGGAAAACTGTACGGAGTTGTGATAACTGGGTCAATATTTTCCAGAATAAAATAATCTTAAAGTCTCAAGAACAATAATAATTCCGAAGTAAATCAGACCATTCTGATACATATTAGTCTACTGCAGTGAGCAGTGTTGGCAAATGACCTTAATGGATGTTTCCCTTCAGCTACATAAAAATTCTCATATATCAAATGCGAGTTAGCATTAACAAATGAAGATGGATAGGTGGCCTAAATCTCCCCGTGTGGTAAATTAATTTCGATGCATTTAAAATAACACCGGGGTCTTCATTCGTATAGCCTTGAACAAAGGCCTGGTGGGACCCGCAATGGCCTGTAGTAGCATTCAGACTTACTTTCTGCATGATCTGATTGACCCAGGGCGATGTGCAATTGCTGAGGTCAGGGCCTTGGGGATCCCAGTAGCCCAAATGGGACACACACATGTATGTGGCCACGCCTGCAAGACAAGTAAAACAAACAGAGTTGGACAGTTCACCAGGAGACATGAAGACTCTGGGGGTACCTGGAGTTCACTCTAGCAGTTTCTCTGACAATGCCTGTGTGTGGATGGTTGCAGTCGAAAAATGCGTTGTGTCATGTGTACTAGTTGGAAGGAACTGTATGTAACTGAGCTGAAGTGCCCTATGTATGCGTTCTACTAAAATCTGTTTTGGTTTAATTTAAAACATTTAATTAAATCCGTTTATATTTATGGCACTTTAAAACCCACAACTTATGAGAAAGTATCTCTCAACATGATATACAATCTCTGATATAAAATATAATTGGGCATTTTCAGTTAAAAGAGATGCCATAATCCAAATCCAGTCCAATAAACCTTGTTCAGTAATACTTGATTTGAATCCCTTAATTGACCTGCCATGTAGTTACAGGGCAAGGCGTCATATGTTACTGCATAATAAATGTGATTCAGTAGACCAGCATCTAAAACTTTTACCGAATGGTTAACGTTCCAATGCTAGAGTGAGTTTTGCATTTTTTACGTCCCTTTTTTTTCTGGCGCCATAAACAAATCTCTATTACCTTGAAGTGCTTGCCATCTGAGTTCAGCCAACACTAATTAAGCTTTAAGTCAATCACCCCCAGATAAAGTAATTTATTTTGTATAGAAGCATTTTAATTGGGGATGATGGCAATTTTGACATTTTTGGAGTTATGATATATTGGCATTTAGCTTGAGATGATGAGAGCATGTTTGCTAATAAAAGGGGAGGCAGTCTTTTGTAGGATGTTTATGTCCTTTTATCGTTGCTATTATATCTTTGAACACTCTTTTCGATAGATTGGGTGAAAGTTTGAGGTTATTCTTTTTATCGTGCTGGCTGGTTGGTAATGTCTATTTAACTTAGTTGAGTTCAAAATTATTTACTTTAGCTTTATTCAACCTCTCGTACTCAATCTTTTCACTACCCAAAAACAGGGTGACACAATTGGAAAGTAACTTTGCTAAACCTATCATGCCAGCTTCCATACCAAGTGTCCCTACAGGGCACGGCTGCTTCGCTGTCTGTCCTTGCTGTGTTTGAGGCCAAGATATGTCACGCATGACTCTTGAAGTGCAGAATTCTTGAGGAGGCAGAGCTGGAGGGTGCAGGGCTGGTGGAAGGACCTGCACTGGAGGGGAACGGTCCGATTTCTGGTTGGTGTCAGGGATCTGGTTTGTGTCAGATGACGAGCCACCGGCAGGAACAAGGATATGCTGACGAACGGTGGTGGTAGTCCGATAGCGCTGTCCAGGGGAGGTGGTGAGCAGGGGCCTTGGAGTGGTGAAGTACGGTGGAGAACGGGTGGTTGTTGTGCGACTGGTGGATGAAGAGGATGAGCCTCCTCCTCCTCCTCGGTTCGGAGGAAGCATAGGGGGTGGACGGAATTCTGAGAAGTGAGAAATATAGAGGAGGTTCAATTTTTACAAAGAATCATAGCATCATCTGCTAAATTAAGAGACAAGGCCCAAAAGATTAAGTCCCAACACAACTGGAGTGCAAATGTTTCAATGATGTCCTCAGGCCTGGATATGGATTAAAGATACTGTAAATTAAAAAAAAATTAGAATAATAGCATGATTAAATAAACCACAAAGACAAGCACTAAATAATGAGAACAAGGCCCTGTGAGTGTAAATATTATCATGCCCATCCTCAGACATTCCTGGGTATTCCTTTTTACCACTCTCAATAGTTTTGACAGAGCTAGTGTCAGGGTCTGGCTTGCCGGCCCTTAATGGTGTGTGTTGTTTGTCCTGTGTTCTCCCGGTAGAGGGCGCAGATTCCCAGGATCCAGTGGTGGCCACGCACCTGTCGCTGATTGGCTCATCAGCGGCTGATTTAGGGAGGCTGCCCTGCCAGCTGGTCCCCAGGGTTGGATCATTGTTCCTACTTCACCTGCAGAGTGGTGCCATGACTCAGATTTGATCTTTTCCCGTGCTTCTTTGAACTGCGTCTCATTTGTGTTTTTCTCTGTTTCCAAGGACACCATGTTCCCTCAAGAAGAGTTTCTGAGTTCTGGTTTTTGGACATTCCGCAGCAGAACCTACCCCAGTGAAGAGTTTGGATTTTGGAGTTTCTCTTTTTCACTGCTTTTCCTCCTCAGGAGCATTTTCTGTTTTCCCATATATGCGTTTGGGTCCAAAATAACACAAACCATAATAGCTAGCTCATGTTTCTTATGGCTTCTCAAGGTTAGCTGTTCATACCTCATAATGAAAACACACACCAGATTTTGACATTGACAGCGTAGAAGGTCTGGTCGAGAAATCGCCACAAGTGCATTGTGCTCAGGCGTTAAAAATGATTTAACAGTTTTTAAAATTTCCGATAAAATAAAAAGCTTTCATTCCATTGCGCTATCAACTATGGCAATTAAAACCTTCTTTTTCTTCTTTTCTTGCATGATTCGATTCATAGGACCACTACATTATGAGATTCAGTCAGGCTTCTAAAACGCACATGACAGTGCTCGACTGTCAATATTTAATTGTGAAAATGGCTTAATTATTCACTCTGACCCTGTTTAGAAATAATGAATGGATGGCATGAGGGGGTGCGAGGAAAAACGAATGTGGCAGCAAGGGTTGTAGTGATCAACTCCTAAAGTCTCACTCTACTTGCTGTAGCCTGTTAACTGTATGCTGCACTACAAATCAATATTGCAGCGGTCAAAATTTGAATGGTAGGTAAATAATGCTTTCATCACTTTACTCTAGAGTTGATTCACTGATCGTTTTTTTCCAGAGTTTGTAAAACAGTAAATGTAACAGTGAATGCAGGCGTATCTTGTTTTCTGGAGCCATATTCTGATGTGGTTTGTTACAGGGACATTTGTATTGTTACAAATGTGTAAGTGATGCTCAAAAATGTTTTTTTTTAAAAGCATTTTTCAAAATAATGGATTCACAATTATCACTGAGTATTGTATTTATACTTGCAGATGCTGTGCATTACGGGACCTCAGAACCAGTTCTTTATAATTTCCCACCGTTTCTGATATAACAAGTGTTTTGCTTGCAAGCTTTTTATGGCTGACACAATAGCGCTTTGATTACAACGCCATAATATTTAGATGACTTGACATACACATGGTAAACAAATGCAGAGGCAAACAAACAGCCAGGCAATTCCCCAAGGTTACAAGTATTCTTCTAAAATGATGAATAGCAACATTATATGATTTAATCTACTGTATGTTTAATTAATTAATTCAACTGTACGTAGACTCAAATGTGTGAATAAGTCCTAAAAGCATCAGTCGAAAGTGATTCGTGTTTTCACACGGGTTTTTCACATCTAGAGTATTTAAACAAGGTGTAACAAGGTCTCGGGTGTAGAAAAAAAAGGTTATATAAAATATGTTGACGCACAAAATGACACATTTCTAGTGCAGAAATAAAACTGTCATGGTTGCTGGTCTGCCACCAGTGTTTTTCTGCTCCTCTTTGCTCCACCTGTGCTATGCTCACTAGTCAGCCACACCGGCAGCTCGTTTTCCAATCTGCGCCACTACTTAAGCTCTGAACTTTGACTGACTCAGTGCCAGATCATTGTTCGCTTATGCAGCACTTTCCAGCATTTTGTTTTCTGCCTGTCTGCCCGTGTTCGACCCAGCCTGTATCTGACCTGCCTTTATTGTTGCTTTCCGGAAAACCTGCCTGCCTTCTGTCCCTGACTACGAGATCGCTCAACCCTGTAATTGCCTGGGAGTGGAATAAAAGTGATTTTACTCTGCCACTGTGTCGCTCTTGGATTCGTGCCACATATTCTGACAGTACGATCTGGCCACAGTGGATCCACCGCACAATCCTCCTGCCACAGTTCGGTTGGGCAGGATTGAGGAGTCTCTCCACCGACACGAAGCTCTGATGGCGTCCATGGCAGCGGAAGCAAGACGGGCTACCGCCGTCCACGAACAAACTCTCTCAATGCTGTGGGCAGCTCCAACAGCTTGCCGCCAGACTGGATACAACCGTTCCGCCTCGCGCTCCTGCTCCAGCATCAGCCATTCCGGCCAACAGACCCGAGCCCCGACCCCCCCGGTACTCCTGAATGTTTCGCAGGAGATCCCCAGACCTGAGGAGCTTTTATCACCAACTGTTCCCTGCTCTTCATACTTAAATGAGTCGGTGCAGTGAAAGTATGGACCGAGGAGGCAAAGGAGCAGCTGAGGGACTGTTTCGACACCACAGATTTGGACGCTCTCTGCAGCCCACACGGGGAGGACATCAACAGTGTAACGGACTGCATCAGAGAAACTTCTGTGTGGAAAGCAACGTACCATCCAAGCGCATATGGTGCTTCTCCAACAACAAGCCCTGGGTGACCCCAGATTTGACAGCTGAAGGAGAAACTTTCACTTCAGGAGATAGGGAGGAGCCGAAAAGAGTGCAGAGGGAGCTGAAATGCACCATCAGTGCAAGGACAGCTTCAGGAGGAGCAGCGCCTGGAACAGAATAACATCCAGGACGTATGGAGGGGTCTGAAGCGGACGGCAGGCCACAGCCCGGGGTGGGGGGGATGTTCACCAGACCTCTGGTGATCTATCATGGGCACAGGAGTTAAACCTGTTTTTTAACAGATTTGACTCTGTAGTGTCCCTGCCCCCTCCCCCTACCCAGCCAGACCCCACTTCAGACCTCCCCAGGCCAGCGTCTTGTCCACATCTGCTAGCATCTCAGCTCCAAGCACCTCACCCTGCCCCTCCCCCCACCATCACCAGGAGCTGGTGTATTCTGCATACATGGATGATCCCCCCAGTCACCAGTGCCACCCCGTCTCTCACTCTGCACCAGGTGAAGAGGGAACTAAAGAGGCTGAAAGTCAGGAAGGCCACAGGGCTGGACGGAATCAGCCCCAGACTGCTCCGGGATTGTGCAGACCAGCTCAGCGAGGTGGTTCTGTACATGTTCAATCTGAGCCTTCGCCTGGAGAAGGTTCCAGCCCTGTGGAAGACTTTGTGTGTGGTTCCGGTCCTCAAGACAGCCCACCTCAGGGAACCGAGTCACTACAGACCAGTGGCCCTGACCTCTCACCTGATGAAGTTGATCAAGAGGATTGTCCTCGGCTACCTCCACGACCAGGTAGACTCAGCTCTGGACCTGCTGCAGTTTGCGTATTGACCTGGCATCAGTGTGGACGACGCAGTCATCTACCTGCTGCACCGGGCCCTGTGTCACCTGGAGGCCCCTGGAGGCACTGTGAGAGTCATGTTCTTTGATTTCTCCAGTGCCTTCAACACCATCAAGCCTTTGGTGCTCAGGAGGAAGATGGACGACGCGGGGGTGGACCAGCAGTTGGTGGCATGGACAACCGACTACCTCACCAACAGATCACAGTATGTGAGACTGTAGGACTGTGCATTGGAGGTGGTGGTCTGCAGCACGGGGGCTCCACATGGGACCGTGCTCTCACTATTCCGCTTTACACTGTACACATTGGATTTCAGACACAACTCTGAACAGAAGTTCTCTGATGACACTGCCATTGTTGGCTGCGTGACAGAGAGGGACGAACAGGAGTACAGAGGAGTCATCACTGACTTTGTGGAATGGTGTGAGGAGAACCACCTTCTCTTTAACACCAGTATAACAAAAGAGATGGTGATAGACCTCCACGGGACATCCACACCCCACACACTGGTGAACATCCACTGATGTCCACACTGAGATAGTGGACTCTTTCAAATACCTGGGTGTTCACCTCAACAAGAAACTGGACTGGTCTCACAACACCGACGCCCTGTAAAAGTTGAGAGAGTTGCCAGAGTTGCACCTGCTGAGAAGACGGAGGTCCTTCCGTGTGACCAGGGCTCTTCTCAGGACATTCTATGAGCAGAGACCTGTGCAAGTATTGTGGTGGAAAGGGACACTTTGTGTCCACCTGTCCAGTAAAAGGGCGGACTCAGCTGTAGACCAGGAGATATGGGTGAGTCAGATTGCTTCTTCTCCCCGTACTCTGCAGCCCCTTCTTTGTGCCCGCCTTCGTTTTTGTGGAGAAGAAGGACAAGTCATTACAACTGTGCATCAATTACAGGGGACTGAACAACATCACAGTTAAGAACCGCTACCCCCTGCCGCTAATCGCCTCAGCTTTTGAACTCCAGGAAGCAAAGGTGTTTAGTAAACTGGACCTGCAAAATGCCTACCACTTGGTCCGCATTAGAGAAGGGGACAAGTGGAAGACAGCCTTCAACACTCCGGCACGTCATTATGAATACCTGGTTATGCCGTTTGGTTTGACTAACGCTCCTACAATTTTCTAGGCCCTGGTGACCGTTGTTGAATCGTTTTGTGTTCGTGTACTTGGATGATATCAAGATCTTCTCCAAGTTGCGGGAGGAGCACACCTAGCACGTGCGAGCAGTGTTGCAGCGGCACTTGGAAAACTATTTGTGAAGGCTGAAAAGTGTAAGTTCCACTCGCCCTCGGTGCCCTTTGTGGAGTAAATCAGTGCCCAGGAGAGCATGAAGATTGACCCGGCAAAGGTCTCCGCAGTCCTCGACTGGCCTGTTCCTGAATCCTGAAAACAGCTGCAACATTTCATGGGTTTTGCCAATTTTTATCGCCGCTTCATCAGAAACTACAGCTCAGTGGCCGCACTGCCAGTCTCACTAGTGTAAACAGACTGTTTGTATGGACGCCTGATGCACATGCCGCCTTTCGGTTCCTCAAGGAGCGGTTCCCTTCTGCTCCCATCCTCCAGGTTCCTGACCCATCTCTCCAGTTCATAGTTGAGGTGGACGCTTCGGACATCGAGGTGGGGGCTGTCCTGTCCCAGAGAGCCTCCTCAGACCAGAAACTTCATCCTGCGCCTACTTCTCACGTTGACTCTTGCCGGCAGAGAGAAACTACGAAATCGGGAACCGCGAGCTGCTGGCGGTGAAGCTGGCCCTGGAGGAGTGGCATCATTGGCTTGAAGGAGCCAAGCTTCCATTCCTGGTTTAGACTGACCATAAGAACCTGGAGTATATCAGTTCTGCCAAGTGGTTAAATTCTTGCTAGGCCTGATGGGCTTTATTTTTCACCAGGTTTAATCTTATCGCCCCGGTTCTAGAAATGTCAAGGCTGATGCACTTTCCCTGCAGTCTGTGGGAGATGAGGACGGGCCGAGGGTCCTGAGACCATCCTTCCTCCTCCTTGTGTTGTTGCTTCATTCACCTGGGACATCGAGGAGAAGGTTTGGGCCGCCACAGCTGGAAAGCCTGGACCCAGTTCATGCCCTGACAACCGGCTCTGTGCAGGAGTCATGGTACGAAAAGACACATGAGTGATTCATTAAAATTCCGTATATGGCCAATCCAAGTGGGTCTTGATAAATGCAGAGGCTGAAACCGATCGTCATTAACATGTCCCGCCCTTAAATATTCATGTCTCAGAGGCTTCGCCAACTTAAGTCAAATGCTGAGAGGAGAAACCTGAGAAAGAAAGGAAACTTTGTTGAGCTGGAAGTTGTTCCACTTCCACTTCCGCGCGCACTGTTGAAACGATGCTGCTGCTCTGTGGCAGGTTCACCGGTTATTAGATATTCTGTCAATGACCACGAAAAAACAGAAAACATTTACTTCTAGAAAAAGGACAAGATTACTTAAAAATACAAACAAACAAAAAGAAAGAAATTAAATCAGAAAAAGAGTATTAATTACAACAAAAAACAAACCAAACATGAATTCTCAGGAAAAAACAGGTTAGATTTTATCAGGTGAAGAAAAAGCTTCCGTAAAAAACAGATATATTTATATATTTGTTTACATTTTAATCTGTACAAAATATGTGGCTACCTGTGCTTAATTACCAGTTTGAGGTTTGTTTATTTGTTATTTTTACATTTTTTTAAGATTTTGCTGTGCTGCACCACGAATCCACACTGACTCTAACTTGTGTACACGATGTCAGACCTGACATGAGATTTGAGCGGCTCGTACGCTCACGTCCAGATTGATAAATGCTGAGCCTTGCCTGAAAATGGCCGTGCGCAGTTTTCTGCTGTACGTACCGTTCATAAGTGAGGGCCACTGTGTCTCCTGTCCTTCCACTCTAGCTTACATCCACCGGTGTAGACGGACGTGGACCCAGGCTTGTACGACCCTCCTGCGCTCTGTTAGCTACTACACGACAAAGGCAGATTGGTCAGAGAGTGTGGCTCTCCACTCAGGACTTATCGCTTCAAGTCGAGTCCAGAAAGCTGGCGCCAAGGTTTGTGGGCCCTTTTCCCATCCAGAGGGTCATCAGCCCGATGGCAGCGAGGCTCCAGCTCCCGAGGTCCATGTGGGTCCATCCCACCTTCCATGTGTCCAGGGTGAAACCAGTCCATGCAAGCCCTTTGGTTCCAGCCCGTCCTCCTCCGCCTCATCCATGGCTTATCGAAAGTGGTCCGTGTATGTGGTTCGGCGCCTAATTTGCTCCCGTCGTCATGGGAGGGGGCTTCAGTACCTCGTTGACTGGGAGGGATATGGCCCAGAAGACAGGTCCTGGATTCCAGCACGACATATAGTGGACCCTGAGCTGAGGGACTTCCATCAATGACATCTGGACCAGCCTTTCCAATGCAACACCAGGAATTCCCCCCCGAGGAGACTGAGGAGGAGCCTGAGGTCGCAGAGAACGAGGTGCATCCTGAGTCTAGAGACCTGGAGCCTTCCATTTCACCAGAGATTAGGCCCTCCGCTCCTCGTGTTGGGACGTCAGGAGCTCTTCCTTCGGGGGGGCTCTTGTCACTGCTGCCAGTCTGCCACCGGTGTTTTTCTACTCCTCCTTGCTACAGCCCCTACTCAGCCACACTGGCAGCTCGTTTGCCAATCTGCACCGCTATTTAAGCTCTGGACAATGACTGACTCAATGCCAGATTGTTGTTCGCTTATGCAGCACTTTTAATTTCTGCCTGTCTGCTTGTGTTCAACCCAGCCTGTATCTGACCTGCCTTTAACGTTGCTTTCCAGAAAACCTGCCTGCCTTCTGTCCCCGACTACGAGATCACTCAACCCTGTAATTGCCTATGAGTGGATTAAAAGTGATTTTACTCTGCCGTTGTGTCGTTTTGGGGAACAACTACCAGGTTCTCAGTTTCTAGACCATAGGTGAGAACCAGATCCAGGGTGTGATTATGACAGTGCGTCGGTTCATTTACTAACTGAGAGAAACCTACTGCATCTATCAGTGAGTTAAACGCCGTCTTAAGACTGTCAGTATCATCATCCATATGGATGTTAAAATCACCCACTATAATGACTTTATTTGTACTGACCACTAAACTAGACAGGAAATCTGAAAACTCCGCCAGGAATTGTGTGTAAGCAGCTGCAGGTGGCCGATACACCACAACTAATAAAACTGGCTTTTCTGACTTCCAGTTGTGGTGAGAGAGGCTGAGAGTGAGACTTTCAAAAGAGCTACAGGTAGCTTTAGGTTTGGGATTGACTTGAAGGCTGGAGCGGTAGATTGCTGCCACTCCACCTCCTCTGCCTGCACTTCGAGGAACATGATAATTAATATGACTTGATGGAGTTGCTTCATTTAAACTAACATATTCTTCATCCTGCAACCAAGTCTCCGTGAGAAAGAAAATATCAGACAGATGATCTGTTACTAAATCATTAACTAGAAGAGATTTAGACCGTAGAGATCGTATGTTCAACAGACCACATCTAACTGTTCTATTTGTTTCTGAGTGTTTACTGCTGTGTATTTTTATAAGGTTATTATTATTATTCACACCTCTAGACTTATTTACTAGATGAACTATGGGAGGACGAGGTACTGACACTATTTCTATTGTATTATTAAACTTAGTGTTACTGTGAGCGTTTTTAGTTTTATTGTTATTTTTATTGGAGGGCGGCAGTTTTACAGAAGCAGCAGAGAAGCGTGTAGGACACGCTAAGTGTATCTGAAACTGTGTGTTGATGTGTAGTTGGTGTGAGAGAAGAGGATGCAGAAGTCAGGGTTAGATGAAGGCAACTGATTTGCTGTGGTGACCCCTGAAGGGAAAAGCCGAAAGGAAAAGAAAAAGAACTTTCTAACAATTAATGTACTCACTCTGAAAGTAATCTAAACCTAATCAAATATTATGTACAGATGTCTGTGTAGATTCACATTCATCCAGGTCATAGTTATCCAAAGCCAGTCATCTGTGTTCAACTGGACTGTAGGTTTCCTTGAAGACGTTTTGCCTTCTCTCTAGAAGCCTTCCTCAATTCTAAACTTGCTGGGGGCACAGCCAACAGACAAAGGGGAAGCACCCAAACTGAAACTAGGTGAACGACCCTGTGAACGACCCTGCAAACGACTGTCAGGTGACCACCCCGATCATGCCAATGTCCACAAAGGCTATATTTTCAACTCTGACCCCAGCAAGTTTAGAACTGATCCGTTGTGGTCTGATCTCATTACTCCAGACACCGCGCTGATCCTCCTCCCAGCCTCCTGCTCCATTCTTCCCTCACTCATGAACAAGACCCCGAGGTACTTGAACTCCTCCACTTGGGGCAGGATCTCCTCCTTCTGTACAGAATATGTGGCTGCTTGTGCTTAAATGATCGGTTTGAGGTTTGTTTAATTATTTTCAGATTTTGCTGGGCAAATCCATATTGACCCTAACTTGCGTTCATGATGTCAGACCTGACGTGATTTGATCATATCGTCTGCTCACGTCCGGATTGATAAATGCTGATCCTTGCATGGTACTGGTCGTGTCCCATAGTTATCTGCATTACAGGACTCTGGAAGGAGCTTCATAGCTCACGGATGCATGAGCCAAAAGTCCAGAAGAGAAATTTGGATTGGCTAATGATTTTTTTTTAATCCAAGGATAAAGATTACGGTCCGTGATTTCCCTGAACCGAGTCAAACTGATGTGCGCACGTCAACATTAGAGTCATATTTGCCCATGAATGATCCTGATTTCAATATAAAATGCCAACCAAAAGCTTTTTTTTAGCGTAATGTGCTCAGTGGAAATGTAGAACAGCCTGCAGGTAAGTTTGGTGGGACATAAAATGAGACTGGAGGATCGTAAATAACCGCAGGTCATTGTCATTTCTACGCAAGATTGATCAATGAGGGCCACTTCAAAAGCACACCCTCTGATGCCAGCGAATAATGAGCTAAATATGTTCTTTCCTCCTTTTTTCCTCCATCCTACTTCCCTTCTTCCCTCCTCGCTATCCTTTACGCCAACCTGTAAGACCAGACACGGGGAATATGTACTTTTCATGTCATGTTGACACTCCTGACGTCCAGTGGAGATACGTTTTAAATAATTAACCTATAACCTATAACCTGTAGGTTTTCTTCAGTGGTCAAAATAAATATTGACCAGATCAGTTGCCAGGGAGGAATGCGGACGTGCTGCAGACAGTAAAAAGTCAAAAACTTAAAAAGTGGACATATGTGTTTTTCATCAGACAGCGACGATATGTACTATATGAACGAACTCATGCTGAGGAAATCTACTTTGAGTTCAACTATCTCAAACACACACACACACACACACACACACACACACACCCTTGTCTTTTGTTATGATTTTCACAGGCATAATGTATTATGCCTGTCCCTTACCCTAACCCTAAGCATCACAACTACCCTCCTGACCCTAAAATAAACCCAATTTTAATCCCAACCTTAAAACCACATCCTGACGCTCAAACAGTCCTTTGTTGTGAGGACCAGCTAAAATGTTGTCACTTCCCAAAAATGCCCTCACTTTGCTAGCAGAACGAGTATTGTGGTACTCATTTTGTAGCAAGTTCAAAACACACAGACACACACACAAATGCATGAGCTACAAATGTTTGTCTAATCAGTGACCTGGTGAATGATTCTCTCCCCCTTCGAACAATGTGCTTGAACTGTTTATGCCAAACCTTTCCTCTTTCTGTCAACCGGTGCCAAGGAAAGAGAACAATGTAAATAGGAGGAAGGAGGTGGAAAGGGTGGGGCAGTGGGATGTTAAGGACAAAGGGGAATTCATCGACTTTTGCATGGAAATGGAGCAAAAGTGATTACAGCCACCAGAAGGTCACAGGTCTTAATTTGAATTTCCATGAATTGTGAACGGTCAGAGGAGGGCATTTCCATACGATACTACTACTATCAATAATTTGTCAGCATTCTTTTGAAGAAGCTTTACTGTAGTCAAAATCTTTTATTGTTGTATTCTTTTACATCAGATAAATAGAGTAACAAGAAACATATTTTTGCCTCACATTTTTTTTTTCAGAAAACTTTGCTAAATGACGAACTTTTCTAATGATGTCAGTGCTGCTGTTGTGCACAGTAGACCAACCATGCAATCATGCTGTCAACCTGAAAAGCAAGGTATTAATGACAGACAAACAAAAGTGCAGATGGAGACAAAACAGACAGAACCAAATAGAGAAAATACAAGTAAAACATTTGCCCCCCCACCTTTCTTGAAGATGTAGATAACATTAATAATTTTGTGACTTTGTCGGGAAAAGTTTGTAAGTGTGGCAAAGGCAGACTGGAGGTAATAAATTATTCAGATGTTTCATTGGAACCTTGCCGCCTGCGTGGAGCAGGCCTCTATAATATGTGTGTAAGAAGCAATGATGAAACAACTCCATAAACAGTAGAGAGTTAGATAGCATTTGGGGAGAGTGGGGTGGGAGGAAGGGGTAACACGTACATGAGCGACTCTGTCTCTCTGTAGGCAACTGCAAGAGGCCCCTATAATATATACATCTGAGGCCGCTTGATGAAATAGCCTCAATGTAGGAGAGGCCCGCATGGAGGAAAGCAGGGCAGATTAAGCCGTTGATAAGGACAGCACAGAGAAAAAAAGCATAGGAAAATAATTACAGAGAGAGAAATGTGAGTGGAGGAAACTGTGAAAGAAAGAGGGTGTATTTAACTGACAATGGGGGGGATAAGAAACATTGGTGGGAAACAATAAGTGAAAGAAACAAGTTTATGTTTTCTTGATTTAAAGTCAAACACTGTGGAATACCTCAGGTAGGGATATTTCACACAATATTTCTTAAAGACTCTCTTCCCTAATGCAAATACATAGCTTTTTCTTCTCTTCTTCATTGCAGCGATAAAGTACAGTTGATTTAACTACTGCATACTTTGCCTGACCTCTTTTTAACTGCCTGGTGTTATCTCTTGCTCGCTGCATATCAGGCTGTAAATTCTTGCTTTCTTTGTATTGCAAAGTCCATATGAGCTGCAGCAATAGCAGGCTGAGCATTATTACATCAGGAACCTTCATAATGGCCCCTTTCCTTTCCCCTTATTCTGAATAGGAAAAAGAGAGAGCAGGAAAAAAAAACACATTTAACCAGAATCAACCTAGAATATGCCCAACATACTTACAGTGATACAGTGAAGATTATGAAATAAAAGTGAGGATCCAGACCAAACAGCATAATATAACCTTAATGAATAGACTTGGCGGTTCATTATCCAAAGAATGAGAAAATCATGCAGTTAAGGTGGTTAATTTATTCATCTCTTTTTTGAGTGGAGGACTGAAGTGAGGAGGAGAGTAAAGGAGCGGAGCAGCATCGATCCTGTGAATTTATCCCCAGTTGGTCAGCAGTCTGTGTTGTCAATGTGCACTGAAGGTCATCCTTCACACCGAATTCCCCAATGATCCGATCACCAGAGAGAACCCCAAACTTCATTATGAACATCGATAAACACGTGTGCATGCTACTGAATTGCTACTGAATTGCGAAGTACTGCTGTGAATCGAATATTAACCCACAGCAGGCACATCATTCAATGCACAAGCACATGCATTGGTTTGGCAGCATCACTTCACAAATGCACACGGATCGGCAGAAACTCTGTTTAATGCCGCTTCTGTCTGTGATTCCTTGTACTGCGCCTCCTAACTGCATGTAAAAGCATGCTTTAATTCAGACATCATTTAATAAAATGCACAGCCAGGCTGACTTGAACACTCCATAGAAAGGTGCTGGAAGGCAATTAGGATGGACAAACAGCCCTTCAGGCTCTTAGGGTCTAACTCTGAGTGAAAGAAGGGAGGGTCGGTCCACCCTGTGCATGTGTCTGTGTGTTTCGAACTTGCTACAAAATGAGTACCACAATACTCGTTCGTGGAGCGAGTCACTGCCGCTTTCAAGAGAGCTCATGCTGCATTCGCCGCACAGGGCCACCAGAGTGCTGCCGAGCTGAGCACCCCCACTCCCCCGCCTGCTCCTGCTGCTGCTCCTGCTGCGCCACCGCTGACCAACGCCCCCGCGCCCCGTGTTGGCTCTCCAGAACGCTTCGACGGAGATCCCCAAACCTGCGGAGCATTCATCACCAGCTGCACGCTGCTTTTTCCCTGCGGCCACGAACCTTCGCCTCGGGCGCAGCCAAGGTGGCTTATGCCATTACACATCTCACCGGGACAGCTTGTCTGTGGGGAGCGGAGGAGTGGGAGTGACAGACACCTGCCTGCTCATTGTTCCAGGCATTTGCTACTGAGCTGCGGAAAGGGACACTTCTGTGCTTCCTGCCTTGGAAAAGGGCAGGCTCACCAGTAGAACGGAAGATACGGGTGAGTCAAGCTTCATTATCTCCCAAACCACGATGTCCTCTTGTCCGAGTTTCCCTCCTTCTGCCCAGGGGCTCTCATGAACTGGTCGCGCTGGTCGACTCTGGGGCCGACGCAAACATCATCAGCCAATAGGTAGTCCCCCAGCTGGGGCTGGGCCGCGAACCCCTATCTCGAGCCGTCCCGGTCCCGGCCGTCACGGTGTTGGGACACACCCTGTCGCTGACCCCTGACATCCGGAACTCTCTGGCTGCCGGGATCATCCGTTCATTGTCATCGCTGGCCAGCGCAGGCTTTTTCGTTGAGAAGAAGGACAAGTCCCTGCATCCTCCGTGCCCTTCCAGAAGCTGCCCTCGGCCAAGGAGGTTAAGCTTCTGATCCTGCACATAGTGTGCCTCCATGGGTTCCCGTTAGATGTGGTCTCGGATCGGGGCCCGCAGTTTTTCTTCGCCTTTTGGACAGAGTTTTGCAGGGTGGTGGGGGCCACCCCCAGTCTGTCCTCGGGCTTTCATCCTCAGTCCAACGGACAGACGGAGAGGTTGAACCAAGACCTGGAGGTCGCGCTCCGCTGCATGGTTTCCGGGGACCCCGCTTCCTGATCCTCCCTTCTACCTTGGGTGGAATATGAACACAACACCCTGTCCAGCTCAGTCACAGGGATGCCACCCTTTCAGGGTGTGTATTGTTACCAGCCTCCTCTGTTTCTGGCAGTTAACAGTTAGGTCTCCTGTCCTTCTGCCCTAGCCTTCAGCCGGCGGTGTCGACGGATGTGGGCCCAGGCTCGGGCGACCCTCCTGCGCTCCGTGGGCCGCTACACCGCTCAGGTCAACCGCCACCGGACCCCTGCACCGACCTACCAGGTGGGGCAGAAGATGTGGCTCTCTATGCAGGACCTGCCTCTCCGGGTGGATTCCAGAAAGCTGGCACCGAGGTTCGTGGGACCCTTCGTCATCCAGAGGGTCATCAGTCTGACGGCAGTGAGGTTGCAGCTACCGAGAGCCATGAGAGTCCACCCCTCCTTCCACGTCTCCAGGGTGAAGCCGATCCATGAGAGCCCCCTAGCCCCAGCTCCCCGCCTCTGCCCCCACGTCGCCTCATCGATGACAGCCCAGCATTCACGGTCTGGTGTGGGTCCTCCAGTACCTCGTGGACTGGGAGGGTTACAGCCCTGAAGAAAGATCCTGGGTCTCCGCTCAGAACATCTTGGACCCTAGATGGTCCAGGAATTCCATCAGCAGCATCCCGACCAGCCGTCGCGGGGTGCCAGGAGGCCAGGTCGTCCATGCTTGCAACCCAGCCAGCAACCATCGGGCTCACCGTAGTTTTAGCCCGGGTCGGGGAGAACTGTCACAGACCTTCTGTTTGGGACGTCAGGAGCCACCCCTTGGGGGGGTTCTGTCACAGCTGCCAGTCTGCTCCAGCTCTCGCCATCCCCTCTCTGTCGCACCTGCCCTGCGCCCCTGATTGACCGCACCTGCACTGTGCTTCTGATCAGCCCTCACCGACTGCTTGTCTCCAATCAGCGCAGCTATTTAAGCTGCAGACTGTGAGAGACTCTTCGCCAGATTGTCTCTTGTGTTTGTACCGAGCGTTCCAGCATTATATTTGTTTCCTGACTGCTTGAGAGAGTTCTGAAATCCTGCCTGTGTACCTGACACTGAGATTGCCTGATTCCTCTGTACCTTCGCCTGGAAATAAAGCCTGGTTTTGTTTCATCCTGCGTGTTGCTCTTGGGTCCCATTAAGAGTCCTGACAGAAATGTTGAATGAAAAATAAAACTGTCATGCAAATTTGAGTAGCTTGCTCATTTTCACACAGCTGCAAATGAACTGGTATTCAAATGAAATGGTAGTCATAATAATTTAAAAGGTGCATTTTAAGCAACAGTTAATAGGACTTCTATGTGAACTTTAATGATGGTTTTAAGCTGTTGGCTGTTATAGCTTTCTCGTTGTCTTGTGTTCTGTTATGAGTGTTCTGACTAAAGGTGCATTTTTATTTCCATTTGCTGTAAAGAGTTCGCTGCATCGCGGCTGAAGGTTTCACAACAATAGTGAAATTAAATTAATAAAGTCATTGATTTAACACTTTAGAAAACTGAGGTCAACAAACATAAAGATGGCACGTGCTTTTGTGACACCAAACATATTTTCAAACGTTGCCTTCAGATTCTTTAATCCGAAATTCATAACGCAGTGGCTCATAATCAAATTTGTGATCAGCAAAAGCCCAAAAAAAAGATTCTAATTAAATCTCATGTCCAGTATAAATTGGTCTTTTGTGAACAAAAGTGTCAAAACACTTCCACAAATAGCTATGCAGCAGCTATCTGCAATTTAACTGGCACTGGTGCATCCCAGCAAAGTACAAAAAAGTTTCCCTTTGTAGTTGGGTTATTAATGTTGTGTTGAAATTTTGAAAACATGCAGATAGAAGGGTGGTGGAAGGGTACAGCCATAATTGAGAATGGTGACAGCACAGATGGTGTTTTTCTTCCTTTTAAAGTCATTTCGCGGAATGAATTATTGGAGGAAGATTAGTGGCTGTAAGCATCCCTTATGCCATAAAAACACCATTTCATAATGAGGAAATATTAAAATTTATGAAAATTAAATGCTGCATCCACAGTACTATCCAACAAATTAAGTAGAAGATAATTTTTTTTTAATCCCCTATTTGAAATCCATGAAGAAAAACCCAAGAAAGAGGAGGAAAAGTGGATCAAATGTGGGACCTACCATTGTTGCCAAAGTCCAGCGAGTACTTAACCACGTGGTAGTTATTCCATACGTACAGTAGGTTGTCTCGTGGGTTGTAATCCACCGCAGCAATGTACTGGTAGGAATTAGGGAATGGTATGTTGATGATCATCTCCTTGTTCTTATCAGTGTTGTACATGTAGTCAATTTTGTTCCCTGTCCCTTCATTATCGTCATCTTCGTAGACAGTCTTGACCACATACAGTACTCCGCAGATCATGAAAGCATTGGAGGCAGAGCGTTTGTCATAGCTGGTGTCCCATGAGCCCTCGATGCGTAGGGTGTAGGGATTGAGCTGGCTGATGACAATACGCCCGTTGTTCTGCTCCGTTGCATAGATTACCCACAGTCCATTCTCATCCACGGCCAGGTCAATGTCTGACTTGCCCCCCCAGCGGTAGGGTGATGTGTCATGGTAATTGGCATTGGCAATGATGGCCTCGCCGCTTTTGATGCGCGTGCGCAGGTCGAACTTTACAATATTACGAGTGCGCTCCTTGTTAAAGAACAGAGCGCCGTCATAGACAACAAAACCAGTGCCATCCACGCGATGTGGGAGTTTGTAAGTGGTGGTGGGCCTGCCTGCGATGAAGTCCTCCTTCGATGAGTATTCTGTCAGTGTGTCCGTGCGATATGGTGTCCAGGGCATGTAGTAGATCTTGTCAGAGGCCTGGAAAGGGTCCTTGCACCATGCACCAGACTGGTGATCCGACTCAAAGAGATGCTCGCTTTGGTACACCCCTCGCAGAATCCCCGGACATAGAAACACTGAAGGGAAACATTTTCACATTAGATCCAGTTTCACGCAGAGGCAGGGAAATATCATCTTTTCTTTTTGATTTTCCTGACAGCTTTGGTGAAATGTGTGCTTCCTTTCATAAATGTTGATTTGCATCTAAACTTCCATTACCTACCGGTGAGTGACGGGGAGTGATGGTAAGATATAGTTGTTGTGTTTAGACTGTCATTTTTTTAAACACAGTAACAGCATATTTTCTACCTTTTTTGAACGATGAGCGTGAGAGGATCTCTTTCCTCAGAAAGAGAAGAAAAAAATACGAAAATGGCACATTTTGTTCTACTTCCTCGTTGTCTCTCGATTCCCAAACCTCCCTCCTTCCCCCATCCCTGGCTGCTCATTAGTCTCTCAGCTCCCTTTTCCTTTCCGTCTTTCAACAGTAGAATCAAACACACCTATAATCACCTGCTGTTTTTGCAATTGTCAGCGTGATTCATTTCCCAGCCTGCATTTGCTATTCCCAGCCTGGAATGCCGGAGGTCATGCTTGTAAATTTGTGATAATTTCTCCGAAGCCAGTGCGATTGGAGCCGAAGGAACATTTGTAATTTAAGTGGAATGTTTTCACATAGGACCAAATGTACACTGTGGTTTCAACATTCATCCTATAACTATAAAAGTTATAAGCAGAATATTGATTTAACTTACATTGGCTATTCAAAGCACAGGCAAAATTGTTTCACATCTCTGGAATGGATTGGGAATGTTGAATGTCAATGCAATTCTCTCTAGATTGGGCCCATCATAAAAATGCGCTCACCATTTAGATAATGTGTGACACTCATCAAGATACAGTGGAATAATCTAGATCTAGCATTTCTCTAATAAGAAGCAAACTGTCTCTACATGCAGACATCAAGAAGTGACTTTAAAAGAAATGTCTTTCTGCTGTAATGAGCAAAATAATTACATCTAAGCCTTGGCTGGGAGCATAAACATGCATGAATGTGGGTGTAGATGTTCGCAGGCTTACCTTTTTGCTCGACTTCTGCATGACCCGTAGAAAAAGGATAAAAAAAAAGGGAGAGAGGAAGAAAGAAGTACAAGAAGCAAAAATATATTAATGATGCAATAATCAGGAAATCACTATAATACAAGCTCAGATCTCTATAATCATTCTCACATTTCATCCCAGCCTCATGATAGTGCCATGATGCTCTTCATGTGCGATTGGTAATAAAATTATGTAAGTGTCTGAGGAGACCTAACTGCAGCTAGAAAGCTGTCTGGCAGTAAGGTACGTAGCACATTAAAAAAAAAAATAAATAAATAAATAAATAAAGGCTAATATGTACCTTACCGCTGAAATAGTAGAGGGGATACACTGTGCAAATGGATCCACACATTCGTAAAGCAACAAAACAATGAAAAATACAAAATGGATTTGATTATTTGGACTTGGACCAGTCAAAATCAACGAGATTAAAATCCTGTCTGGTACAAAGCTAAGCACAAAGCTTTGTTCATGTCACCTACTTAATGTGACTGTACATCTGTGCGCATTTGTGCGCGCATGCATGTGTGTTCTTGTACTTGTTACATACAAATATTAATTCTACTAGCAAAGTGAGGACATTTTAGCTAGTCCTTAGTTGCATGAGTACAAAGCATTTTTCCACCCAGTGTGGGATTTAGTCAGCTAGGGAGACTTTCGTCATCTGGTGTTCTGAAGATAAGCTGTTTGAGGGTTAAGACTCGGTTGTAAGGTTGGGGTTACAGCTGGGTTTAGGTTAGGGTTAGCATAAGGGTTCAGGTCACAGGGAGTTAGTTGAGATGGTTAGGGTAAGGGGCTGGGTAATACATTACATCTATGAAAGTCCTCACAGTGATAGAAGTACATTGTACTTCTTTCACTGTGGATAGGATGTGTGTGTGTGTGTGTGTGTGTGTGGAGCTGGCAGCATGCTAAACCCCAACTTCTAAATCTCTCCAAAGCTTTTTCCTTGCAGCTTCGAGGTAAAATGTTGCTCATGATGTGCACATTTGCTGGAATCTGCCTCCAACATATGATTTCCATTCCACCTTTTCCCTCCCTAGAGATTTGGGGGATGTGTGGGTGGGGGTCACTATCTGTGGAATGTGAACATGGCAGAAACCTAATCCGCAGGCAGTGCCCTTGTTTTTTGCTGTCAGACGGTCAGTGACCTGATAAATGTAAAGATTGAGTTTTACACGAAAAAAAGATTTTGAAGAACTTCCCAGAGGAGCATGTTTATATATAGTGCAAGTGCACCACATATTGCACAGTACGTGAATTAATTCTTTACAACCTTACAGCCCAAGCTCATCAGTAACAAGACATGCATACACACGACATGCAGAAACACAAAGATGTTCTCGCACACACATTAAACAATTACATCCAAAGCTCCTGAAAAATGCAAATTACTGCAGCTTAGCACAACTCCTAATAAATAAGCAATCTGTGGTTGAAGGATGTAATGTTAAATGGTGTTTGTGTGCGTATATGTTTGTGTGTGTGTCTGTATGTCCTACATACTAAGCACCAAATTCTGCATTCTACAAGCAAAGGATATTTTTGGGAAGTGAGGACATTTTGGCTGGTCCTCACAACTTCAAAGGACAGTTTGAGGGTTAAGACATGGTTTATTCCAGGCAGATGAGCAGAGGATCAGGCAATCTCGTAGTCGGGTACAGAACAGACAGTCAAGTTTACCGGGACATTGCAGCAGAATCAGGTCAATTACAGGCAGAGTCCAATACCAGAAAACAGTCCACAAATTCAATGCTAGAACAAGCAACATGAAAGCTCACACGATCTGGCAATGAGTCTCTCAGAGTCTGCAGCTTATATGGCTGCACTGATTGCCGACAAGCAGGCGATGCTACTCGTCAGAAATGCGGTGCAGGTGTGACTGATAAGGAGTTCAGGGCAGGTGTGACAGAGAGGGGAGGGCGAGAGCTGGAGAAGAGCAGAGCAGCAACAGAACCCCCACCTCAAGGGACAGCTCCTGACATCCCAACACACAGATCAGAGGGCCAAAATTGATGCCCGGAGGGCCCCATCGCTCCTGGCTCAGGCTCCGCCTCCTTCTCCTCAATCTCCGGCTTCTCTCTGGTCTCCCGGGGCAGTCCCCCTGCCCCCGGCGCAGAACCGGGTCCACCCTGGATCTATAGACAGTAGGGTGGATCTGCAGGGCTCTCAGAAGCTGGAGCCTCCTCCTCTCCTGGTGGCCTGGACCCCTCCTCCGGCCCCCCGGATCAGACTCAACTTGACTTGGCCTGACTTGGCTTGAGCCGGGACAGACCTCGCTGAGTCGGAAGCAGGTCTAGCTGGAGCAGGGGCCGATTTAGCTGAAGCAGGGTCCTCCAGGGCCTTAATGCTCACAGGGGCCTCAGGGACAGCTTCAGCTTCAGCTGGGACCTCTTCAGCCACGGGATCCGGGGCGGCTTTAATCATGGGCTCTGAAGCAGCCTCCGCTTCTACGGAGGTAGCTTCTTGGCCAAGCATTCGGGAGCAGCTTTAGCTTCAACAGGAGCAGCCTTGGCCAAGGGTTCAGGAGCAGCTTTAGCTTCAACAGGGGCAGTCTTGGCTAAGGGTTCGGGAGCAGCTTTAGCTTCAATAAGGGCAGCCTTAGCCAAGGGTTCAGGAGCAGCTTTAGCTTCAACAGGGGCGGCAGGCCTTGCTGCTGGGATCAGGGGCTTAACTGCAGGGTTCAGAGGCTTGGCTGCAGGGGTCAGGGGCTTGACTGCATGGGTCAGAGGCAGTTCAGGGGTCTGACGCTTGGCTGCAGGGGTTCAGCGCTTGGCTGCAGGAGCTGCAGCCTTAGCTGTAGGAGTCACAGCCTCTATGGCTGGGGTCACCGTCTTGGCTACTGGGGTAGGAGCAGACGTGGTCATGGGCGCTGGGGTCGGGACCGACGTGGGCGCTGGGGTCGGTGCTGTCCTCGGGACTGGCGGGGTCGTCGCTCTCAGAGCCGGCGGCTTTGGCACTGCCCTCAGAACTGGCGTGGGCACTATCCTCGGAGCCAGCGTGGGCTTCGGTGCTGTGGTCCGAAATGGCTCCCTCCCTGTGGCTACAGGAGTCTTTTCTCTGCGACCGGAAAAGTTACTGGGACCTCCTACCTCAGGGTCTCAAGGAGTCCTCCCTCCTTGTCTCCAGGAAGGCTGGGCCGCAGCAGTCGGGGAATCGCTGGCCCAAAGCAGCACACCTGGGCCTGTCGGATTGCTGACACTGGGCAACGAGCCTGGAGAGAGAGCCCCACAGGGACAGAGAAGACCTGTGACGACTCACCAGGGGGCAGGCCTTTGAGACGACGGGGGCAGGAGGTGAAGCCCGGGGGAGGCAGAGCAGGAAGCTGCAGACATGGAGCCACTGACTTGGCTGGTGTGGGCGCTAGCTTGGGAGCAGATGCTGAACTGGCTGGTACAGAAACAAGAGCCAACTTGGCCAGCGCAGGGGCTTACTTGGCTAATGCAGGAGGTGGAGCGGGTGCTAATGCAGGAGCCGTGGCGGGCTGGGCTAGTGCGGGGGCAGGTACTGACCTGGCTGGTGCGGGAGCAGAAGCTAACTTGGCTAGCACTGGAACGGGAGCTGGCTTAGCTGGTGCAGGAACCGGAGCTGACTCGGCTGGTGCCAGAACTGAGTCAGGGGGAACCCATAGACCAACGGACAGGACAAAGGGGCCGAAGACACACGCGGAGACTGCATCGTGCATGTCTGGCCCCAGAAAGACGCCTGAAGCACCGGGGCTGGGCCACCTTTGCCCAGACACTGCGCCGGAAAGACCAGGAAGCGCAGTCGGTCTGGCACTCGGGAAGTGGGGGAACCCCGGCAGGATTCCACGGCAGAGGAGTCTGTGGGAGTGTTCCGGGCTGGTTCAGACTGGTAGCCGCCGTCTTGTCACCCGCAGAGGTTGAGCTGGGTTTGGCTTCGACGTCAGCAGGAATGGCAGCGGCAGGTAGGAGTACAGTAGCAACAGAAACCGGAGTAACAGCAGGAGCAGAGTCAGGCAGACCCTCCGGACAAACAGGAGGGGCAGGAATGAAACCAGCTGGCGCAGAGACAGACACAGGTGCCGGTTCAGATGCTGGTGGCTGTGGTGGTAGCAGCGAAGGAGGCGACGCATGGCACCAGTTGCTCTCAGTCTGGGATGGTGAAATCAGCTGCACACCACGCCCGTGGGCCCGTGCCTGGAATAAAACTCGGGTTTTATTCCAGGCAGATGAGCAGAGGATCAGGCGATCTCGTAGTAGGGTACAGAACAGGCAGTCAGGTTTACCGGGACGTAGCAGAATCAGGTCAGATTCAGTCAGTCAGTCCAATACCAGAAAACAGTTCCTGAGAAGTTCATGTTTGGTTTGATTTTTGGTATAATTATTTCTGTTTTTCTGACTTAATTTATTTCTTTTTGGTTTTTTTCCGTGGCCTTTTTGTCGAAGTATATGTTTTCTGTTTTTTCGTGGTCATTGACAGAAGATCTAATGACTGGTAAACCCGCCACAGAGCAGCAGCGTCATTTCAACAGTGCACACACACGCGTAATTGTGGAATGCAGCAACATGGCCGCAGCACGCCTGCTCGTCCACGGTGACGCTGCTCCCGCCGCGGTCATCATTCTCAAGACAGTGTTTTTTTGGGCTCCTTTAACACCAGTTTTCATGCTTCCAAACAGTGCGTCCTTGTTAATCTCGATCGTCAACAATCGGTTTCAGCCTCCACATTTATCAGGACCCGCTGATTCATACGCTGAGATCGGCCATGTTCGAAATTTTCATGAATCACACTTAAGTCTTTTGTATTATGACTCCTGAAATTTTACCCCCCAGCGTGGGATTGAATATAGTCAGTTAGGGAGAGTTTTGTCATCTGGTGTTCTGAACGGTAAGCTGAAATGAACACAATATCAGAGACAGAAAGAGAGAGTGCCTGCCTGTGAGAGAGGGAGTAGAAAAGAAAGAGATCGGCTATGTCTGTCTAGTATCTGGTTAATTGTTCTGTTATTAAAATAGAGCTCGCTTGCCGGTGCCGGTTTGAACTGTGGCGCAGGCCCTTTTTTCCTCCCGTAGAGGTCGCCATCGACTCAAACCAGAGCTCCGCACCTGTCAGCCATCAGCCATCAGCCATCAACCGGCTACTTAATGACGCGGTCTGACAGCTGCAGATCGTCAGATTGTTATCGCTTAGCCTGCTGCTGGATGTGTGAGGAAGTTCTCAGCATTCCAGCGTACTCTCCTGGTAAAGTTTGGATTTTTGGACATTGTGTTTACCTCGCTGCAATCAACCTTCTTTGACTGTGACTTTGCTCTCTCTTCCTGAGGTCTCTCGTTCTGTTGAGTGAGGATGCGTTTTTCATTCACTGGCCAGCCGTGGAGAATTCCGGTCCAAGCCGACTCCGTCGTCGTTCACCTCCGTTGGAGTGATTTTTGGTTTACCTCTTTGACGATCCTCCAAGCGAGCGCTCTAAGTTATTCATTCTGTTTATTATTATTAAACCTGACTTCACATCTCTCTCTCTGTGGTCTGCTCTTGGGTCCTCAAAACAAATCGTAACAATTAGCTTTAAATCAATACTTAGAAAATCCCATCAATAGCCAGAATCTTTCCAAATATCTTTCACCACAAGCTCTCTGCTCTGTTCTATCCTCTCCTCTCTCCCTTTTTCTATTTTACTGTGAAGCACACACAGAAGCAGTGATAACCTGCCTATGTTGCAGTGTAAAGATAATTAGCATTTTTATTGAAAGTATATGGTTTATTAAGTAGATATTCCTGGAGGAGCAAACGTCTCAGGCAGGCACTTGACAACATACAGTGACTGCAGAACCACCACTTTTATATCGGGTGTCTAATCAGCACGGCTGAGCCAAATCAAAGGGTGCTTGTGGACACAGATCTTTTCCTCTTAGCCTCTCCATTATTTTATCCTTCTACTTCCCTTCATTCGCACCTGCAGCTGTCTCGTCATTTTGCACCGCACCTTTCCGTGTGCAGTTTGTCCACATTTCAGACGGCGCCTTTTATCAGCTAATTCAGTCTTTCTGTTCCTGGTCTGCTGGCCTGGTGACCCATTTCTCTTTATTTCAGTTTCAGTTGTTGCTCTGACACTCCCTTGCTCTCTCTCTCTCTCTCTCTCTCTCTCTCTCTCTCTCTGTTTTCCTCCTCCTCCATTTCTTCCTCTGGAAAACATTAAATCACAAACAAACACACACACGCACTAGGCCAGTATTTCCCAACCTTTGTTGAGCCATGGCGCATATTTTACATTAGAAAAATTACACGGCACATTACCAAATAAATATGTAAAAAAAAAAACGTATTTAATGAAAGACGCAGCTGGTGTTTAATTGCCGGGCGGCAAGCGGCAGCTGCAATGAATTAGCCCAAATAAAGTCTCTGACATACATGTTATGAAAATATGAGTAAATGTGTTTAATTACCTTATTTTTAATTAAATATTAATAACACGAACACCGGAGAGGTAGACGCTGGGGTCGGGACAGACGCACCGGCTGATAGCTCTCGGTCTCTGACTCCCAGCACTTCTGTTGCTGGGACAAGAGGACAGAGGATCTGGACCCACCAGGGTAATCTACAAGTTGCAGCAGCTCACTTAGCAACTTAGCATCATTATGCTTCTCATTTGTCAAAAATACTTTAAGTTCCTCACACAGCTCATACACACGGGCTAAAACTTTACCACGGACAGCCACCAGACTTCTGTATGAAGCAATAACACTTTATGCACCGCTCTCATTTCCTCACACAATGATGAAAACGTGGCTTTTTACAGGTCTCGTCTTCACAAAGTTTATCATGCGCACATCTTTCAGTACAGGAGCTACAGTAGGTCTGCTGGTAATGTCTTAAGAACAAGTGCCTCAGAAAACAATGCGTCGAAATAACATCTGGATGCTGAGCTTTCACTCTGTTTACAAATCCTCTGGTGCAGCCAAACATGATAGCTGCTCAGTGCAAACACTTACGCAGTTTTGCCACTTAAATTCTTTTTGATCAAAGTCTGATACAACTCGAAATATTTCCTCTCCTGTTGTTCTTTCTGGCAATTCCTTGCAAAACGGAAAATTTTCTCTCATGCTGTCTCCATCTAGAAAGCGCACATTTGCCAGATGTTGTGCATGTCCACTAGTATCCGTAGATTCGTTGAGTTGCAATGCAAATTTCCCACTGATATGCAACAAAACAAAACAACAACAAAAACAAAAGCAAGAGAAAACAAAAACAATATAGAACAAGAAACAACAACAAAATACATATTAAATCCAGGGAAAATGCAGCTAAAGGAACCCACAAAATCATTTTAAGTAAGGGTGAGTACAGGGATCAGGCAATTAATAGACATTTCTTCAAATGCTTTTTAAAAGCAGAATGGGAGGACATTGACCGCGGTGGTGAGCTTAATTCACTCCAGAGCTTAAGACCTCTAAAGGTAATATTAAATTGATGTCTTGAAGTCCATGTGCGGGGTAAGAGTAAATTATTGCTGCTGTGTCTAGTTTGATATGTGTGTACATGTGTGATGAGGATGAACAGATTCTGAATGGTGTCTCGAAGATCTTGATTCCTATATATAAGTTTATGCATGAGTAAGCATGTTTGATAAACATTTACCTTGTTAATGGGGAGTACTTTATATTTGTTAAAAAGAGGTGCCAAGGGTGCATATCTATCTGAGTGGGATATAAATCTGAGATACAGTATTTCTTTTGTATTACACTTAATTTCTTCAGGTATGTAGGATAGGTTGCTACCCAGACAATGTTACAGTTATTAATAAATGGGAACAAAAAGCTATAATATAAGTTTAAATAAGCTGAGGAGTAAATTAAGGGACAAACCTTCCTCAATATGCCAAACATTTTCGCAAATGTCTTAGCAACAAGGTCAACATGATCAGACCATTTAAGACCGCTATCAATAACTCCTAAGAATTTAGTATGCTGAACTAATTCGATTTGAGTATGATTTATAAATGAGTCATTCTTGAGATAATGGATAAAACATTTTGTAACTCGACAATTTTTCTTTATAAGACCATATTCATTTCAAATAGATATACTCATAGGCAAAGGTCTCAGCCACCAAATAGGTTTATAATAATAGGGAATAGGTTTTTTAAAAAAAACATTTTTTAAAAACTTGGTCTTTTATTTCTCAGTTTATGTCAACTCCGTCAGACACACAAAAAAATCATGGTATTTTGAATTGATCAGTTAAACAACTGATCAAAGCCCTTAAGTATCTATTTCTGATGTTTTCTAACAGTTAATTTATAAACTGATATCTGTTGAGTTTGTCAATCAATATATCATGACTGACCGTATCAAATGCCTTGTTCAGATCCAGGAAGACTCCAAGGGCAAATTTTTTATTGTCAAGAGCTGATGAAATGTAGTTGATAAGATGAATAAGGGCGTGCTCGGCGTGCTCTGTAGAATGTCATTTACGAAAGCCGTATTGATTTTTGTATAAAATATTATTAGCTGCCAAGTGTTTAAATAATCTGGAATAGACAAGCTTTTCTAAGATTTTTTATATACAAAAATTTAAATTGGCCTATAATTACTGAAGTCCTTGGAGTCGCCTGTCTTGAAGATTGGTATGACTTTTGCAACTTTAAAATCGTGGGGCACAACTCCAGTTTTAAGAGACAGAGAGAGGATGTGAGTGAGGGGTTTAATGATATAATCAATGGACTCTTTAATGAGGACGCTTTTAATGCCATCATGACCATGAGCTGTATTTTTCAATGACAAAGTGCCTCTTACGGACCTCTTGTAAAGTTGACGGGTCAAAATTTTGGAGTGGAGAATACTGGCCTTTGATCATAGAACAGGGGTCTACGTTGGACCCTTTGATGTTAGATGTTAATTCAAGACCAACAGATGTGAAAAAAATCATTAAAGCCATTGGCAATATCAATAGGGTTGGAGAGAACCCCCTTCTTACCATGCATCTCTACAGGGGGAGCTAATGAAGATTTAGTGTGGTTCAATAAGTGATTAATGAGGTGCCATGTTGTTTTAATGTTATTAGATGCTTGAGTAAATTGATTGGAATGTTTTCTTGGCTTTTCTTACTAAGGCTGTAAATTGGTTTTTACATTTCTTATAGTATTCATAGGGGAAGGGTTGAAAATAGATCTCTTATAAAGTTTTTTTTTTTTTTTTTTTTTTTCCCGGGAGAGCTTTTTTAAATCATCCATTATCCGTGGCTTCCTCTTAGAGTATTTATTTCTAAATTTTGTGAGAATTCATCCAGAGCCTTATTAAAGGACTTTGAAAATAATTCGTATGTGTTATTCGCATCTTGTGACAGGAGAACCTCATTCCATCCATCCATCCATTTTCTATACCTGCGTTATCCAACTTTTGGGTTGCAGGGGAGTACCTCATTCCATCTGATATAACTAATGGCCAACTTAAAATTATCAGTGCAGTTTCTATAAAATGTACGATATTTAATTGGCTCATTCTTAGGATAGTAAAACTTAGGAAAGCTGGAGTGGATAAATTGGAAAACAGGAAGGTGGTCAGAGGCGTCCCACATCAGAAGGCCTGAGGTGATCACAAATTCAAAAGAGTTAAACATAATATCTATAAGAGTAGCAGATGAAGAGGTGATTCTGGTTAGCTTAGTAATTAGAGGGAAAAAATTAAAAGAAGTGCTTTTAAGAAATCAACCATTTGTGAATGATCACATTTGAACAAATTAATATTATAATCACCAAGTAGAAAACATAATTAACTTTCTTTAGTTATTATTTCAAGTATGGAATGAAGTGCATCAATAAATGTGTTGATGTCTGAATCTGGTGGTCTACAGATGCAACCAATCAGTATGGTATTTCCATTAAATTGCTGACAAGATGGAATTTTCAATAAATATAGACTCTGTGAGAGTAGTGTCAAAGTTCTTCTCTAGAAATAGCTTTAAAAGTGTCCAAAACATATAATGAGACATCCCCTCCTCTTCTGGTCTTTCTACAAGAATGAAATGCTGTATAATTAGGCAGGGGGAATAAATTAACTACATCGTCACTCAACTAAGTGTCTGAAAAGGCCAGGGCTGAAAAAGGAAAATTTAGAGCAGACAAGAAAGTTATACATTTGTCATAAGTTTGGCCATACTAAGAATATTCAAGTGGAAGGTAGAGAAAAGATTGTAGAGGTTCAGGTTTTGATTTAGAGTATTTACTTGCACTTCAGAATAATTACAAGACAATTTCAACAAGTTTAAGTTAGATAGATTGGCGTTAGGATTAAAGAAGGTATCATAGATGCAACTGTCCTGCTCAAATGTGTTGAAAAATAAAAAATTAATGTCAGTGGTGGATAAGTTGACAGCTGCTCATATCGTGGTTCAACAACACTGCCTGTTTCTCAGTCTGTTTAGATAAACAAAATAGTCTGTGTTCTTATCTTGAAGTGAAGCGTGTTTAGTTTGGAGTTGGCGTTTAAGTTTGCTTGGAACCATGGCACTGTTGGACAGCTTTTCCCCACAAACCAGGCATAACAGAATCGGCTTAGTTGGTTCCCCAGTAAAATTGAATCCAAACGCAATATAACTTTCATTGTATTGTCTTGAGCTCACCTTTTTTACTTTCTTCTGACCACTACTCATACTTGGGCCTTTATCTGGGTCAGAATGTTCTTCAGGACCAGAGGGTCCTGATTGAGTACTTTTTCCTTTTAAGTATTTATCCATTGCCTATCACTGCCGCTGTCTCACTCAAAGCATCACTAATTACTCTGCTGTTTGAGCAGCAGCTGGTAGATACACAGGTAATTCACTACCTGTTGCCATCTAGTGGAAGAGCATTTAAATGTTCTGCCTGTCACTAAATGCTGCCTACATAGGACGTACGAAGACCATTATTTCCTGTTGAGTCAAAACCCAGAATTCAGGATTTGAAGATCAAAAGATGCAAATTAATCGGGCAGATCAAAAGGATCAAAGGACAAAAGGATCAAAGGTCAAAAGTTAATATAAAGCAACTTCACTCGCTGCGGTGCAAAAGTTCAATAAGAATGGACTAACCTTTCAAACACAACCACAGCCCTTGATCAACCAGAAGACGCAACTGGTATGGAATAACTTTGTATGATTGTGTATGATTGAGCTAACTAAAAATTAAGATTAAACTTCAGTACTTCATTGTCAAACAGTCATACTGAATTAAAGTCATAGTAAAATGTTCTAATAGTAGTAATGTTCGATAGAGTAGTTCATTTCCGACCTACTGTATAAACTGATGGTCGCATTTACTGTTCAACATTTGCTATCTATTGTTCAACATTTGCTATTATTTGCTATTATCTATTGTTCAGCATTTGCTATTATTTACTATTATCTATTGTTCAGTATTTGCTATTATCTATTGTTCAACATTCCATATCATTTACTGTTCAACATTTGCTATTATCTATTGGTTAAGTAATCAAGTGTTATAGAGTGTTATCAAGTGTTATACATGCAAATCAGATGCGAATGTGCAAAATGTATGTTCTGTTTATCCCCAAGGTTATCAACCTTTTCCTTCCTATTCCTAATCTATTACTCAATTAAATTGGTGGACGAGAGGAAACGAGTTGTCCCTTGCATCCTTCAACGTTGATCAAGCAGTTTTTCAAGTTTGGGCACGGCTGTGGTTGCAAAAAACTCACACAACTTGACATTTCCGTTGAATAAATAATGTTTGGACCAATAATGTAAAATTGCGCATTTTCCACGGCACACCTGATGATCTCTCACAGCACACTAATGTCCCGCGGCACAGTGGTTGGGAAACACTGCAATAGGCCATGGTTTACACGAATGCACACACGTAGAGGGCAAAATCGAAGCTGTTTCCATAACAACACCCACAAGCTCAGGTTTCTGTCATGTTATCAGGAAGAAGTTACTCCAAGGGTCCAATTTGACAGAACAGTTTCACTGGGAAAACAAGAAGGTGATTTTATCTTTTAATTAGCTTCCCTGCTGAGTCAATTCCAATTGTCTAAAATAGACTACATGGGTATTGCATAACCATTAGACTTGACCAAAGACTAGATCAAATCCCAAGTATCTGCAGCTTCTTTCTCACCACGATTGCAGAAATTTAAATGATGATATACCTTTTCTTTTCCAAGTATGCCATGCGTAGCTGCTATGGTAAAGCAATTTGCATAAACAGTGTGCTAATGTATGGATATTCATAATCTGCATGCAGAGTCTGAGCACACAGGTGGCTAATTCAAAGCCAAAGCTATCTAGTTTGGCACATGGCTGCCAAACTCTCGTGCCGCAGAAGTACCTTGGAGAGGGGGAAGAGAGAGAGAGACAGGCAGAAAAAGAGAGAGAAAGAAAGAGCACTTGAGTTGAGCTCTGGAGAAAAGCCAAAAACCTGCAATGCAGGGAGGAGACGCAAACTATGTCTGGGGCTGTGAACAGCGCAGAAGGAAAAAAATCAAGAAGAAGAGGGGGTGAATTTTCTTGAACCACCCATAACTGATTTACTTGTTTTACAACCCAATTTAGCATTTGTTTGCAATATCCATGTAGTGGGGAACAGCTGGGCTTAAATAGGGCCCATCGTGGAAGCACATCTGCTGTGTTGTATGAAGCAGAGTTGGGCTGGAGCGCAAGTCTCTTTTCCTGAGAGTAATTAAATAAAAAGTACCTTTGGAGGTCACAGCAACCAAATCCAAGACGTCAGTAGTGACTAAAAATAGCTCTTTACTGTTCCTGTGGTGCCACCCAAGCGTCAACATTAACACTAAGCAGTACCTTAACTTTAGATTGGCCAAGAAAGCTATGCAGCTGATGATGTTGTGTGTAGTCATTTTGTAGTCATTTAAGAAATGCACCATTCTGAGTACCAGATCACGTAACTGGTCCCTTTTTATTGAACCATTTCATTTATTGCTATATTTTTAGTGGCATTTTGTTATTTAATGTATTGTTTCACAATGCAGCTGACAACATTGCCATTTTGCCATGTAATCTTATTTTTAAAAGCTTGGCTCTTTGCCCAATTGTCAGCATGTACTGTATGTCTGTAAAGGTTAGGCATTTTGACGCCTTTTACGGAAAATCCTTTTACGGATTTTAGTTTTCTCCTTGCAAACCTCATAACAATATAAAAATGCTAGATGTGTGCTGGTGTTTCATCAACATGCAGCATTTATTTATTTATTTTTTGTCTCTCTGTCTGCAATACGGAGTGATGTTTCTCATGGATAAACACTCCCACAGGAGCCAGGTACTGTATCACAGTTGCTACCTGACACAGCCTCAATACTTACATTTTAGACACCAGGCAAGAGCCATTTACGCAGATATAATTGAATGCCTCGATGCAGGAGATTATTTTGTCTGTACGGGTGGACTGCCAAGTTATTCAGACCATATTTGTCAAAATTCTAAGACAGTTTGGAGGAAGAAACTACTAGCATTTAAGGTTTTTTTCTTTTTTTTTTGCTTCGGCCACCCAGGAAGCCAGTGAAAAACATAACTACTTCTTGAGTCAGCTCTGAAAATCTTTAAAATATATAAGTCATCGGTAATATTTGTAGCACGGTAACTTTAAAAGCTCTTCCCATTATCTACAGCATGCACTTCAGTGGTTCAGGTAAGCAAAAATTTAATTAATCAGTCATCTCCCATTTTTTTATTGTGAATAGTTTAAAAACACATTTTACTTTCACCATTATTACATTTATCGAACAAATACAACAAGGATGTACTTACTGTATGGAACACATTCATACTGGACTTCCAAGTATTTGTATGTTCCAGGGCAGGGATCAGGGAAGACATCGGGCCCCGCCACCACTCCACACTGGGTACGATTGTTGCACCTGCACAAGGAAGAAACGAAAAAAGTAAATTTAAATACAAGTCGTGTTGCATAAAAAAAAAAATAAAAAATACACCTGGGCGTGTACAAAAACAAATGTGTGTGCCATTATTCTTCAATAATTTGAAACCATTCATTTCAGCTTGAGAGCAGAAACTAGAGTACGTCCTTACTTTGGCACCTTGGGCCAAAATGACAAAAAAAAAAAAAAAAAAAAGTTTCCTTGACACAGTATGTGCTTCAGGACTTTAATACAAGAGCACTGCTGTTTGCCCATGAACAGCGGTAAATTCAACAACCACTGGCAATAAGAGTCTTTTATTCTCAGACTCAGATAATTCATTCTAATTATCAGGAAGTCCCTCTCCTTTGCCACACAAGAAGTAAGTATTTTTCACTATAATTAATACTAGTTTATTTCAGCACACACATGTCCTGCATGGGTTTGCATTTGAATATGGCTGTGGTGAAAATGCATGTATGACATTTATGCACGAACTTACGTAATTAAAAATGCCAGTGTTGCCCTTCTCCCTGACATGTTGGGGGAAGAATGGAGTTGACATACAATCATGAAACGTAATTAAGTAAAATTCTTTTCATGTATCAAGTGTGATACTTTAGCTCAATGACACTGGTTTGAAGCTAATTATTTCTCCAATCATATGATGATTTTTTTTTTTTTTTTGGTAGTAACTGCTGTCTTGCTCCTTTTGCGCCCCTAACACAGATGGCACGTGAGTTGTTTTCACCTTGTTTTTACACATGTCTCAAGTGATCTGAGCACAAGTGGTCAGCTTTCAATAGACCTGTCATCATCTTGTCTTCTTCTGCATCTCCACATGTCTCCAAAGACCACTTGTAAACAGACCTCACCTTTCTGGAATGTTTTAATAAATTATGTACAACATTTCCATTGATTTCCAGGTGGTTCTTGCTGTGCTAAAACCAGCCATTTTTTAATTGTGATGTTGTAGCATTGTGAAAACCTTGTGACTTTTTAAATAATTGGTATGTGGTTGTGAGAAGATACATTTTCTTTGAGGAAAATGTCAAAAACAGTAAAATGCCAGCAGTGGAGGAAAACTTAGAAAAATTAGAGGGCAGGATTTTGGAATGTGTAATAATATTTATGAAATTAAACAGATATTAAGAAGGCAGCATACCTCTACTAACAGACATCTGTATGTGTTAATGATGGATTGAGGACTCCTATTTCAGCAGTCACCAGGGCATCAGGACAAGATTAAAAAAAAAAACAAAAAACATTTTCCTCTCATTCAATGTTAGGGTCTAGTTTGCATAAGAGTTCTTTTAAATTTTAGTTCATTATTCCATGAAAATCAAATAGAACCTTGAAATCCTTGACCTGACATTAATACTGGTGTCTTTCACTGACTAATGAAGGCAACATACCTCTACTGAAGGGATGCCAGAGTTTAATTCGTTTAAAACTCTGTGCGCTGCAATGTCTGTCATATTACAATAACAATAGCTGCCAGTCTTCTCTCCCCTCTCACTCGCTTTTCTCGCTCTGTGATTTTTAATTTCTTGCCCCGATGCCTTGATCATTGGTCAGCTGTCATCGCAGGACAGTTGCAAAAAAAAAAAAAAATAGGGGTTGCTCTTTGTATGTACTGTATGTGTGAGTTATTTTTATTTTGTGTAGAAAATAATCTGGAGTGATTTATGAAGCACTGAAGTTTACTGACTGGTATTGGTATGGTATACTGAATAAAGAGTATATTGGAAAAACACGGCATAATCTCTAGCACGCTCTATCACTCTACAATTTCTTCAATCTCTAGATTCTGTCTGGACTATATTCTTTATCTTTTTCTTCTCCACACACTCTCTAAGCCTAGATAATGAAACTAATTTATTTCGCAGCCTTTGTCTTCATCCTTTCCACCACAAAATAATTCCCTTCCATTCTTCCTTCTTTGTCTCATATTCACTCCATTTTTTTTGTCCTGTTTATCAGACATAAACCCACTTAGCTGCAGTTTCCAAAGTCACACCCAGATGCGGAAGGCCTTTTATCACCCCTTCTCTCTGTCTCTGTGGCTGTCCTCTCTCTCGTCTTAATATTTTTCTCATTCCTGCCTCCCTCGGGGCATCATCTCGAGCCTCCCATTATTTCAGCCTGAACTCAATCTCTCCATACTCAGTAAAGCCTGTGCCGACGTCACCATTTTGTCTGGGCCAGTAGTCTGGTTCCACATTTGCACTGCCTCCATTCTCTTCACATTTTGTCTCAGTGTGATTACCAAAAATCAAATACATATATGCTGTATCCTGCGCATTCACTTACACCATGTATGCTCAAAGCACTTGTGATTTACTTCCAGACTGAAAAAAAAAAGAATTTCCTCTTAAGGTAATTAGCATGACCACATAAAAAAGTGAACTGGATACTGCCTTGTCTGCTAAAGTTCTCTGCAACATACAACACACACACATTCGTGGACACACTCACAAAGTCAAGTAGAGGCATCAGGAAAGGAAGAAAATGTTTTGCTGCTATTGTTATTGTGCCTGATGTCTTTTTGATTTTTTTTTTTTGGAAGGTATTCCTTCACTTCATCTCCATGCATCTAACCTTTATATAACATGACTGATGACTCGATGAGGCTGATGACGGATGAGTGCGAATGTCTCTGGTAGGTCAGTGCCTGTGCAAGGGGGATGTAAAAATGGAATAAATATTTGTGTGTGCATGTGTGCCTTTGCCTGGCTGCATGTGCTCAAGTGCAGATGCGCTGAAGAACTATGTAATTACAGAGCAAGTGTGGGCTGAGAACTAATCCTCATGAGAAAGAGGTGTCAGAGTTAGTGACGCACAAAGCTTCCGCGCAGCCTTTCGGGGATCAACATTCAAATGCTTTCAAAGCACTCTGAAACAGTCATATACAGTATTATTTAATCAAGCTTAACCACAGAAACCTTTGCAAGGAGTGCCTCACTTCACATGAGATGGGGGAGCTGATTTGCATTGTAAGAGTCTTCGAAATCAGAAAACCTTTGAAACCCTTTGAGAATGTGCTTCCTATTTTAAGGTCAAATCAAACATCTTTTTCTTAAACCTACCAAAGAAATTCCTTATCCAGACTAATGATCATAAAAGTGTTGCTATTTAGCGTCAAGCATTTAAAAATAAATTAGGCCTATACGTTTTGGTCCATGGTGCTGTAGCACTACTTTTACATTAGCAATGTGCATAGGCAGATACATAAATTTAGAATTTTACACGAGTTAAAGTAAAACATTTAAGAATGGGGCTTTCAAACCATGAAAAACTTTGCAAAGACGTCAGAATTCTATTACATTATTTTGGACTTTCATTTCACACTGACAGGAAGTTAGATTGAGCAAAATATGAAGACTTCACTTGGTGGAGCTTGTGCTGAGATTTGTGAAATGGCGGCAACAGACACTTTCTGACAACATTCTACAGTTCAACTGAAGTGTAAGGTAAGTTGCAGAAAATAGACTCCTTCTAAGGCTCTAACACAAGCCTAGAGGCTGTAGGAACATGTGAACACATGAAGGTGCTGTTTGAGGGCTAGAAGCAATATAATATTCAATATTTTGTGGAAGAAGTCAAGTTGAGTACAGGTTATGCTTACCTGAGCGTTTGCTTAAAATTTAACTGTTGAGGAAGCACTTTGTTGAATTCTACAAAGTAAATCATCACTGATGTCCTAGTGCATCCACAACATGTATTTTTTCCAATACATGTTGTACATACAGCTTGCCGGCCCTTTATGGTGTGTGAAGTTTGTCCTCTGTTCTCCCTGTAGAGGGTGCAGTTTCCCAGGATCCAGCGGTGGCTGTGCACCTGTCGCTGATTGGCCCATCAGCGGCTGATTTAGGGAGGCTTCCAGCTGGTCCCCGGTGATGGATCATTGTTTTTTCCTACCTCACCTGCAAAGTGGTACCAGACTTTCTGAGACTGAGGTTTTGCTGTGCTTCAAGGATTACTCATGAGAGTTTTTTCCCCCTGTTCCAGAGTTGCCAGAGAAGAGTGAGTTCTGGTCATTCGGACACCCCGCAGTGAGCGTCCCCGTGAAAATTTGGACTTTTTGATTTTTTATAATCATTGTTTTCCTCCATTTTGGAGTGCCTTCCCTTCTCCCCTGAGTTTCGCCCAAATAAAGGGTTATTTTTGCTTTTGGAGCACCTGCCTTGTATCTGCATTTGAGTCCTCAACACAACGAAACATAACAGGAACAGTTTGGTGACTACTGGAAAGACAGTTGACAGCTCAGAAAGACAGCTAGCACCCCAACTTGTAACTTCGATGAGGGAGGCCTGGATTTAGCACCACTCCATCTTGTCCTGGAGTCAAGGCCATGAAAAGAAAGATCAGCAGCTACCTGCGCAAATGCCTTCCCACGCAGCCTGATCAACTATGCAACATCCTGCAGCTCCCGATCAGCGGTCTGGCCGAAGAGTTCATGGTGTACAGAACATGGGAAGTATTGCAGTACAAGGAATGCAGAGATCCAAAGGTGGCATTGGTTGGTATCCAGACCGGAGATGGTGGGCAGAGAAAGCTCTGGAGGTGGCTGGGTCAAGGCTGAGACAGAAGGCTCTGCTGGGGTTTATAGCGACAGGGCATGTGGGCATTGGCTACCTCCCAGCAAAGAGCGTTGACAAGGCTAGAGGCAAAGAGTGGCAACATCTTGTAATATTCAAGACGTCTAGAAATGGTATTCCTTGTAAAACTATGCCTTCTGTTGGACCCATACATACTGTATATAGGCAGTTCATTCTCCCCGTGTCTGTAAGTCGGTACGCAGCGACTAGTTGGGATATTAAAGCCTGTTGGATACAGTCCATCATTGTCGGCCTTCTATACTACAAAAAAACACAAACATTACATTGGCGACGAGGTGTAAACGGAATACACGCTGAAAAATAAAGGGAAGGAGAAAAGTTAGATGGACAAGGAGAAACAAACAGGAGGCTAAATCTAACGGCTACAATCAAGGACGTCAGGCAGCATGTCTTTAGAAAGTTGCACTGCAGCTTCAGTCAACGCAGTGGATCAGAAAAGCATCAGAAGAGCAGCAGATGGCCAGAAAAAAGTTTCACTTCCAACAATCAATGCAGGAACAGTGGAGGTAAATATCCTCATGATGGTGAATGCCCTGCTAAAAATAAAGAATGTAGAGCCTGTGGTAAATTGATCCATTAGGCCAATGAGAGGAAATGTGCCAAGTACCAGGGGCTGGTGGATGATGGCAAGAGGCAAGAATGGGGGATGCACTGTGAACCTCCAGAGGTGGGCTGCTGAGTATTTGCTGGGTAGTCATTCTACAAAATGTGCACGCTGCTGGGCCTCACCGGGAAGGCAAAGAAGAAGACTATCAAATCCGCAACTGAAGCTGCAGAAAAAAACCCGGTTGGCTATTGACAAATCGGGCACATCCGTGGCCAAACACTCCTGAGACACAGGCTGGGATCTGATCATGGGGTCGCCTGAAGGGTTTCTGGAAAAGACCTGGAAAGACCTGAAACACCTAATGACCCCAGGTTACATCACTGATGATGTGTCCCAGTACATTCGCAAGATCGCAAGATATATCTTTCAACAAAGACACCTTTAGAGATGATCTCCTTGTAATGACCTAAACTCAGAAAGCATTTTGGAAACATTAAATACTCCTCATAAACACTCCTTATTAACAGATTAATTACAATAATGCTAAATAACATTGTAACAGATGTATTATCCCACATTAGTCAAATAAAGACCATTGTGTAAACGGGATTCATTCATTCATCATTCGGATGGAAAGGTACAAATAAGAAAAAGGACAACAATTAGGAAATAAACATTATTTCAGAGTAAATCACTTTACAGCAGAAGGAGCACTCATACTTTATCTATTTAAAGGGGAAAACAAACAAAAAATGGACATCCTCTTTCTTTCTCTCTCTATGGCCTCACGTTTGCTCTATTGGCTCCCAAATGTGAATAGTGCTGTTTGGAAATGGAGTGAGTGATGGGAATAGATGTTTAACAGGAAATGTAAAAATAAAATGGTGGAAATTGCAAAATGATGCAGCCCAACTGAGATATATGAAAAAGGGATGAGTCACGCAGAGATAATGATACACATACAGGTGCTATATAAATATATATAAATAAATAAATTTAATTAAATAAATAAATAAATAAGTATGTGATTTATAAGAAGCAAGTGTGTGTGCCTGCTTGCATGAATGTTCTTCTATTTGCTACATACTGATTAACAAATCACTGGGTTAGGGTCAGGATAGTTGCCATGGTTATGATTAGGGCAAGGATGGGCAAATTCAGTCCTCGAGGGCTATATACAAACCAGGTTTTGTGTCCTACAAAATACTATAAAAATGCTTCCACCAAGGGATGTGGGACCCCTGGTGGGTCCTCTACCTCTGTGGACAAATAAAATTCCTGGCTTAAATCCGGCATTGCAAACTGTGCCAGCAACACCGCAGATTACACTTGTAAAAAAAATGACAAATGTCTCTTACTACCTGTGTCTGAAAATAGTTATATTAACTGCATTTGTTATCCTTGGGATTAAAAACAAACAATAAATAAATAAATAAGTAAATAGCAACAATATCTTAATTTATGTCTAAATATATGCAGAACACCACCATTTGCTGGCAGTGCACCACCAAGTAGTTTTGAGGTCCATCATCTCTCCTCTCTCCCTGTCTCTTCTTCCACAGGTAACCATGGCAACCCTTTGTCGTCCGATTCCAGACACACTCAGAGAGCCTTACTCCGGATTCCATCCAGCAACATTCTCCTTTTCACTTCACTTGCACTTACATATAATCATTCCAACAGTTCAAAGACAAGTAACATTTCACATAGCAGGACTGTTTCTCCTCATTGGCTGAGTGCAGAAAACCATGTGAGGTACTGTTGCTATAGAGATGACAGCCACACCAATGGACTGAAATGCTGCTTTGCAGGATTTAATCAGCCCACAATGCTCAAGAAGACAGTCACCTTGTGTGCAGACGGTGGAGGCGGGTGCATCTTGTGGCCTCAATGTCAATGTATGAAGTCAGCCTGGAAGTCAGTCACTGATTACATGCCAGTGTCTGAAGCAGTGACTCACATGTTGTCGTTTGGATGTGTCAGGGTTTGCGTGCATGTCTACACCATTCTCAGGCAGCTTCCTGTCTGAGGTGCTTAGTGAAGCATGATAACCAGGTTAGCAGAGCTGCAGCAACAAGACAGGAGGCACAGACAGTAGGGGCTTTGACATGCAAATACAAAGGTTTTGGGAGACCTATGTGTTAGTATCATGCTAATTATATTAAACCAATGCTATTATTAGAATTTGCACTGATATGGACCAATACAGCTAGCACCAAAGGGAAAACACATTGAGGAATTTATTAAATTAAACTATTATTGATTTTCATTTTATATTCAAATTTGACTTGCAGTTTTGCAGGTTCCTGGTACAACACAAATTACAAAAAAATGTGAGAACTTGGTCAGTTCTATGTGTTAGTATCATGTTAATTATATTGAATTAAGATGTCTGTGTAGATTCTCAATCATCCAGGTCATGGTTATCCAAAGTAGATTTCTCTGTGTCAACTGGACTGAAAGGTTTCCTTGAAAACGTTTCGCCCTCTCTCCAGAGAGGTTCTAAGTTTGCTGGGGCAGAAAGCAGAAAATATAGCCCTGGACCATTGGCATGTGGCCGGGTGGTCACCTGAGTCCTTGGCAGGGTGTGTGGTCCGTTCATCTAGTTTGCGGTTGAGGTGCTTCCTTTGTCTGTTAGGTCACATGTTAATATGAGTCTCCAGATGGTCAAACAGCGTGAATGTTTGGAATGCTACAGCGAAATGAGTGGAGAACTGCATTGTACGTGGGTGACAGAAAGTGCCTTAGTCCACCACCTCTGTTTAAAGATGGTTTTCCAACCCAGCGTGGATGAAAGCCATGACACCCCTCAAACCAGCGATCTTCTCTGGCCAGCACACGTACTTGACTGTCCTCAAAGGTGTCCACGCTGTCTTTTAGGTATGGAACTGTTTCTTTGAGTCCTGTCTGAAGAAGTGGCACGTCTGTGTTGGGCCATTCGTTTATGGAGGGCTGTTTGGTTTCCCCAATGTACCAGTTCCTTTGCATTCCTCCTGGCACTGTACAGCATAGACAACATTGCTTTGTTTGTGTCTTGGTGTCTTTGTCTTTTAGGTGGACCAGTTTCTGTCTGAGTGTGTTGGAGGTTTGAACTGTACTGGAATGTCATGTTTTGGAAAGATTCTCCTGAATTTTCTGAAACTCCAGACAGGTAAGGGGATAGAAATGCTGTGACGTTTATTTCTTTCCTCTTCTTTGCTGGGGTCTCGTTTTCTGGAGATCTTTGTGAAGGCCCAGTCCAGGTGTAACCATGTTTTGGTGCTGTTTAGATGTTCCTGTTCTTTCTTCTTCCCTTGCCCAGGTTTGTAGTGGGTACTTCTTTGGCCTATGTTGTAGGAGTTTGATAACCACCAAGTTTATGTTCCAGTGGGTGGTGTGGAGTCAAAGAAGGTACTGATCTGTGTCGACACTAACACATGCGAGAAACTCAGCGGGACCCCACCAGCTCATACAAGAAGAAAGTAATAGATCTTCTCCAGAAGCTGGAAAAGCCATTGACAGACACAATACTACAGTTATATCCAGGGGCCATCCCCCTTGCATCTATGGATTACCCAAGATCCACCAAGCAGGACCCCTCTCCGAACCAATAGTTAGTAGCATCAAGATTTACTGTCACATACAACATTCAAGTGCCAGCTCATCTTGGCTCCCATGGTTGCCTTTTATCAGTAATTCCCAGGATTTTGCTAAAAGGTCGGCTAAGCCTCCAAAACTGCAACCTGAGAGACCATGGTATCTTTCACAGCGTCATTTTCCCACTCTTCCATTGTATCCCTACCACTGAAACCAACAGCGACCATCCACAAGCGCCTCTTTGGGCGACAGCCTTCCAGAGAACAGCCTTAACACCAACCCAAATCTGCCTTGCTGGACCTCTGTTTTAGACACCACCTACTTTCAATACAGAGGGCTTCTGCAGGCAGAAACATGGTTGTGCCATGGGTTCTGGTGTCTCCCATAGTTGCCAATCTCTACATGGAGGAGGTTGAAAGCAGAGGCCCTGTCGTCTTTCACAGGAACCCGTCCCAGCCACTGGTTCAGATATGTTGATGACACCTGGGTCAAGATTCAAACAAAAGAATTGGAGGCGTTCTCAACCACCTGAATAACACAATTGATTACGTCAAATTCACCAGAGAGGGACGTAAAGAAGACAGTCTGGCAACCCAGCTGTGCAGTCAAGATCAGAGAGGACAGAAACGCAGTATTGAGATCTACAGAAAGCCCACCCACAGATCAGTACCTTCTTTTTGACTCACACCCACTGGAACATGTTGCGACTTAGTATTATCAAAACCCCTACACAACATAGGGGCCAAAGAAGTACCCACCACAAGCCAAAAAGGAAGAAGAAAGAACAAGACATCAAAACAGCACTCAAAACAGCCTTGGTTACCCAGACTGGGCCTTCACAAAGACCTCCAGAGAAAACAAGACCCAGCAAAAGAAGAGGAAGAAATAAAAACGTCACAGCATTTCCTATCCCCCTACCTGTCTAGATTTCAGAAAAATTCAGGAGAATCTTCCAAAAAACACTGACACATTTCAGTACAGTTCAAACCCTCCAACACACTCAGACAGAAACTGGCCCACCCAAAGGACAAGACACCAAGACACAAACAAAGCAATGTTATCTATGCTGTACAGTGCCAGGGGAGAATTACAAGGAACTGTACATTGGGGAGCTCAACAGCCCCTCCATAAGCGAATGGCCCAACACAGGCGTACCACTTCTTCAGGACAGGACTCGTATTTTTACACCTAAAAAGACAGCGGACACTCCCCTTTGAGGACAGTCAAGTGCGTGTGCTGGCCAGAGAGAAGATCGCTAGTTTTGAGAGGGTGTCAAGGAAATACATCCCGTCAAGAGTTGGAAAAACCATCTTTAAACAGAGGTGGTGGACTAAGGCACTTTCTGTCACCCGTACAATGCAATTCTCCTCATTTAAGTCCCAACGTTTCCAAACATTCACGCTGTTGGCCAGACCTGGAGACTCATTGCATGTGACCCAACAGACAAAGAGAGCACCCCAGCAGAAACTAGATGAGCGACCCTGCCAACCACCCTGCAAGGTCTCAGGTGACCACGCGGTGTTATTTCAATGATCCACAGGGTCTGCCCCAGCAAACTTAGAACTGAAGAAGCTCTCTGGAGAGAGGGCGAAACGTTTTCAAGGAAACCTTTCAGTCCAGTTGACACAGAGAAATCTACTTTGGATATATTGAATTAACATTATGTTAAGCACCTTTGTATTAGTGTCAGTGCCCGGCTGTTAATAGACTGTTTGTTCCGTAGAGGGCGCAAGTTTCCAGGCTCCAGCTGTGGCCGCACACCTATCGCTGATCTGCTCATCAGCGGCTGATTTAAGGACGCTGCCAGCTGGTCCCTGGTGTTGGATCGTCACGTCGCCTGTATGGTAGTACTCCTAGTGATCTGAGTTCTCTGGTGTTTTATCTCCCTGTGGGCTAAGTCTCCCTGTCACTTTTTCCCCAAAGTGGCCATCACCTGTAGACTGGGATCCGTCCTCAGTTCTGGTAACTGCAGTTGAGAGTTCCTGTGTCCCACTCTGCACGTTGTTGGGTCGTTTTCCGTTTCCCTGTTTCTAACTCCGTTGGCGCGCCCTTAGTTGTTGTCTTTGAGTTTCGTTACGTCACCCAGTTGTGTGAATTTATTAAATTCTGTTCTTACTCTTCGGACGAGCATTCTGTGTGCTCCCGCTTGCACCGTTCCGGACAATTAGTATCATGTTATGTGTTAGTATCATGTTAATTATCGTCGCTGGCCAATGAAAAACTCGTGTCTCCACTTTTTACGTTTTACCGTGTACGGCATGTCTGCATTCATCCCTAGCGACTGATGTGGTCGGTATTTATTTTGACCAATAAAAAAACCTTTTATAGGTTAATTATCTCCATTGGATGTCAGGACTGTCAATGTGAAAAACACGTATCTCCCATGTCTGGTCTTACAGGTTGGCGTAAAGGAGAGGGAGGAGGGAAGAGGGGAAAAATGATGGAGGAAAAAGGAGGAGGCAGGGAGGAAAGAACATGTTTAGTTCATTATTAACTGACATCAGAGGGTATGCTTTTGAATATGCCCTCATTTATCAAACTAGAAACGAGCGCAGATCTGAGCGCAGTCATGGTACGATAGGATGCATGTGTGATTCATGAAATGATATCACTGATCCCAGTGTAAGAATGATCAGGTCTTGATAAATGTGGCGGCTGAAAACAATCGTCATTAACATGTTAAGCCCTTATATTGCATGTTCACCAATTACCAAAAAATAATTTCTCAGGAAAAAGAAAGTTATTTTTTCATCTGAATGCAAAACGCTTCCATAGAAACAGACAAATATATTTATTTTATTGTATTGTATTGTATTTATTTTACTTTTTATTTTGTAAGGAATATGTGGCTGCCTGTGATTAATGATCAGTCTGAGGTTTGTTTAATCATTATTTTCAGATTTTGCTGGGCTGCACCCCAAATCCACACTGACTCTAAGGCTGAGTTCATTTTTTTGAGTCAGCAGGGTGCCCGGCCGTTCACACCGCGCAACTCGACAGGATCGGCGGGAGCATTGGGTGTTACAATACTACAATACAATATTCGTTGTAGACGGGAGTGTTCACATGGTGCAATTCTCACCGTTAGGAGGCGTGACTGACTACGCTGACACGGGAAGTACGTCACAGCAGAGCACAAGACTTCTGTCCTAGATTTTGTAAAATAAATTTTCCCCACAAAATGCCACGTATAGTCCAGTACAATTTATGTTATTTTTCTTATTCATGACACAATTTTTGACTGAGTCAACTCTGGTGGGATTCATAGTGTGAAAAACACATTTTTTCAAGCACACTTTTTATTAACACAGCAAAAAAAACCAGCAAAACAACTATGTACAGCTCAAAAATACAATTGCAGTGGTCTCTCGCCATTATAGTCATTCACTTTCCGCGGTCTCGCTGTTTCGCAGATTTTTTTTTTTTTGTTTTTATAAAGTACTGCATATCTAAATTCTATTTGGTCAGTAAAGATCAAAGGGCTGTGCTATATATCTTGATCGGCCAAGGGACTCACCCTGAAAATACACTGAATGTCTTCGTGTTGCAGCTGCGGCTTTCACTCTATTTCTTCCTCCAGGTGTTCTATAAATCCTTCCTACCCATCGAGAATTCCTACCAAGCCTCACTGAGCATGCGCACAAGGCATTATGTCATTTTGCGCATGCGCACAAGACATTACATCATTAATCGAAGGAATTTGTGCTACCAGACAGCTGTTCTGAGCGAAAGCGGTGAGTGTTTAACAATTTCTAATGCCGATTTCTAGCTTTTGTTTGAGTCTTTAGTACCTGTATACAAATATTCTTATACATTATTTGAAAATCATTCGTAGCCATCCATGTGCGGATAGTTTAAAACAACCTATTTTAAGTACATCTCCGTTAAAGCTTACTCTAATGTGGTTCGTTTGTTTAACAGAACATGGTTACAGTAAAGCATATTCTGACGGGGTCATTTTAACTGTCAGAACGTTCTGCATACATCTACGTTTTATTTCAGACGAGGTTACTCAGTGTTTGAGCATCATACTTGCAGAAAAAAATTATGTTTATTTAATTTCTTTATTTCTTTTTAATCAATATAATCAAAATTCTTTTCTACTGTATTGCTGCTGCTCTTCTTCTTCTTCTTCTTCTAAAACAGTGATGACAAAAAAAAGAAACTGGAAGCGCACGGTAGGATTTTCTGACGAGGTACCCCCACGTCAGGGGGTAGGATGTTTCGCGGAAATAGGAAATCTCAACCGAACACCGGCAAAGCACACCGGCTGCATCAGGAGCTGTGCGGCCACACAGGACACTGACCTACCGCGCGATATTACCACTTTGTAGTTATGTAGATGAAAAACACATTAAACACTGTAAGCATTAATTTGAGTAATTTCAGTGATTAACCATTCACTCCTCTTGCTTCTGAAATCGCTTTCCATGCCATGTCTTTTTTTTAATATTATGCTTCTCAAAAGGATGTGACACGTCATAAATCAGTCAGAGCACACTGCCCTGTTGGAGCGGGCGCCGCATGCAGTGTACTTTGGGCTTTATAAAGAGTGTGTGGACGGATTATAAGGCTATAACATGTATTTGATTAGTGAAAAAATAGAAGGTCACTATTTCGTGGATTTCGAAATGAGGGACCACTGCACCAAAAAAACAGAGAACTACACAACTTCAAATGCTTTCATCAGGGTCAAAACTATGCAGTCTTGGCAGAAAACTTTCATGTGATAGCAACGAAGTCCACCAATGCCACTAAACTTTACAGAATCTCCTGTGTCCACTGACCTTGCAAAACCATTTTTCTTTCTCCTCTTGTTTCTTGTTACTTTGGTCTGCCACAGCCGCTGTACTGCTCCATTTCACTTCCTTATTTTGCGGCAATGTCCATGCTCTCATTGCCTGTAGTTCTTTCTCCGTCACTACGAGCAGACTGGATATCTAGCAGATGTGATAGCAGATGTCAAACCTGACGTGAGATTTTATCGTATCATCTGCTCACGTCCAGATTGATAAATGCTCATCCTTATGTGAAAATGGTCATGTCCCGTAGTTACCTACACAGCATCATTACAGGACTCTGGTAGGAGCTTCATAGCTCGCGGATGCATGAGCCAAAAGTCCAGAAGCGAAATTTGGATTGGCTAGATAATTTTTTTAAATCAAGGATTAAGATTACGGTCCGTGATTTCCCTGAACCGAGCCGACCCGATGTGTGCATGTGAACATTAGATTACAATTTGCCCATAAATTATCCTGAAATGCCATCCAGAAGCTTTTTTTAGTGTAATGTGCTAAGTGGAAATGTAGAATAGCCTGCAGTTAAGTTTTGCCGGACATAAAAATGAGACTGGAAGATCGTAAATAACTGCACCTCATTGGAGCGCATAGTAAAAAAAACATATATGTCCACTATCGCCCACAACAAAACACGTAAGTCCGTTTAAAAAAAAATTAAACAGTTTATTGATAAATGTGTCAACATAGTTTTATTTTGGATCCTAAATGCATCTATTTAAACCATTTTTGGGTTTCCTTTATAAGGTAGTTTTTGAGAAAAATAATTTTGTCATGCTCCTGAAAAAAACTGATTTTGGAGATATGTGTTTTTCATGGGTTCATGGGCGCAATCTATTGAATTAAAGTATTTTTGATGTGCATTTTAAATTCAAATTTGACCTGTTGACCCACCTCTGCAGGTACCTGGTACAACACAAATTACAAAGAATGTTGGAACTTGGTCAGTATGTAAATGACATGCATCTACAAGGAACATTTTAATTTGAAAGCCAAATTCGTAATCATAATTTTCAGTGTGTGTGTGTGTGTGTGTGTGTTAGTGCAAATGTATATGTATGTGTCTGGACCCGAATTACAGCACTGAGACATGGATGACCAAGTGCTGCAGGGTATCTCCTGTAACCGTGCTGACTATATGACGGTGGCAGAATGCACACACACGCACGCATGCACGCACACACACACACACACACACACAAACACACACAGACTTGCTAAGTAGGACATTTTCAGATATGACCTTATTCAGTACGGAGCTGGACTGTTAATGGAATGCAAATGGGGAAGAAAAAGAATAAAGAATAAAAAATGGGAATGACAGCTATAACCACAATATGATGCCTAATTGTAAAGGTCCTGGTGAGTTCACCTCTAAAGTCAGCTCTTTAGCTTATACAATAGTTCATTTAATAAAAAAATAATAATAAATCTATCTATCTATCTATCTATCTATCTATCTATCTATCTATCTATCTATCTATCTATCTATCTATCTATCTGTGTCTGTCTGTCTGCCTCTCTTTCTCTCTCTCTCTCTCTCTCTCTCTCTCTATATATATATATATATATATATATATATATATATATATATATATATATAAAATGTTTTTAATATATATATATATATAATTTTTGCAAGTTTCAGCAAAAAAATATGAGTAATAAGGCTCAGAAGACTAGAGAATAAGAATAGAAATTAAAAGAGAAACACAAAAGGGTCAGTATTTCTAATAAGAGCAATGATGTTGTATTGTGCAATGCATTAAGACCGGTTGCAAATGTTCTTTTATGCCGATAAATGGAAAGAGATGAGAGCACTCAGCAACTGAAATAGCTTATGGAGAATAGAAACACTCAGTGACATAAAAAAACAACATATATGTATGTAGAATAATAGAATAGAATAGAAATACTTTTATTTATCCCAGGCATGGGAAATTCACTAAAGTATGTACTGAACATACGTGCTGTGTGTTGCATCTGTGTACATCAGCACAGTCACACGCTCTTCTGAAACTAACAGGAGATCATCCTGTCAGAAGAAGCACATCAAATGCAAGAATGTTTATGAATAAACACACAAATGACTTGCAATGTCCTATACACCCAGGTAGGTGTGTTTTTGCACTGGTGTCCAAGTAAATTGCTGATGGATCCGGAAATATAGAATTTACAGCAATTCGGCACCAAGGTTCCCTGGGGCTACTCTTGTGTATTCAACTCCTGTGTCATAAGAAAATATAGAACCTCCAAGAGAATCTGCACTTCTGCCTCAACCCCATCTTCCCTCAAGTCTGGGGAAAAAGAAAAAAGTGAATGGTAAAAGAAGATAAGGTGTTGAAATCTAAAACAGATGGTGAGATAGGAGAGGCAACAGTAGAGGTGCGGAAGCACTAGAGTTGAGATCTGACAAATGAGATGCTGGGAGAATTTGGGGACAACAATATCAAGAGATGAGGGGATCAAAGAATTACAGATGTTCTTTAACAGTTGCAGAAGCCTGTGTAGTGGAATATCTCGGATGTCTCCCCTGAATCTGAATCTAAATCCAAAATTTGAATAGTCGTAAGGGCTCAGCCCAAAACCCAAAGAAGGGGGTGCAGAAATTTTTTTTTTCTGAGTTTTTTGTTCAAAGCTTTTTGCTTTTTTGTCTCTTTCACGTCCTTGTTCATGTTATCTCTGTGTTTTGCCTTTTTGTTAATTTTCCGAGTCAATTCTTGAAGTGAGATACTTTTATTTAATTTCCACAAGAGCGACTCAGAACTCCGTTGGAAATTATTTTCTTAAGTTGCTATTGTACTGCATCCTTAAAGAGCATATTCCAAACAATGTTTGGAAGTTTTTGAGAATTTTACTCTACGAGATCAAATCCATGGTGGCCACAAGGTTTGTCAAATTGAGTTTGAAATCTCAGAGACCATTAGATCTACAGACGTATTTCCGCCTCGTATCCACGGGCCAGCTGACGTAGCGGGTTGGACTCCACTGCCAAACTGCCGAGTTCTCGGTGTTGAAGCGCATTGGAACCAACTGGGAGACTGGGAGTTCTGGACCTGCGTCTGCTTCTAGAACCTTCAGAGCGAAGCTGTCTTCACGTAAAAAAAGCTCACCTGTCTGATGGTCATTTGCTGAGTCTCAAATAACCAAATTACTTTTGAATCCAAAATCCATTACTTTTGAATCCAAATTTAGGTTTACCAGATTAGAATAATCCAAAGTGTCTCACCGCCATCTATTTTGTATGTTCTATTATAATCACTGTTAAGTTCTATACATGTATAATCTTGTTCATTCATATAATCATTCATTGGTGTGAAATAAATTGTCATTTTCCATCAGTGGTTTCCCGTTTGTTGATTGGAATATAGACACGGAGATCAATGTCTCAGAACTGGTGCCTTCAGCTAGAGATTGAATAAACTTTATTACAATATAAACTTCTGAGTTTATGTTTCTTCCAATAAGTGGAAGTGGTGCCCCCTAAGAGTACAAGTGGAATTAAGAAAGCTATCTATTAGTTTCACAAATTCATAGAAGATCAAAGCTTCACGCTACATATTTTGGTGCCCCATGTGAGGCGAGTCAAATCAAACTGTCTGTGGACCCATTAATGTCCGGTGAAATTCTGGCAGATAATGTCAAAGTTGTTGTGTAATCTGGCTTAAATACAGCATATTCTAAGTTTGGATTTGTTCTGTGCAGTGTATTTGAAAGTAGTGACAAGTTTTTATCTCTCTCTTCTCATTGGCTCTTTGTGTGTGTGTAATTGGAAGAACCGCCCTATTCGAATAGTGTTGTGACGTATTGGCGTACTGTGAAGTGATTCACTGAGCTCACTGGCAGATTTATGAGCAGATTGAAGCCGGTTAGCAAGTGTTGTAAGTGGTCCGGACGTGTTTGTCAAAGAACTTACAGGAAACCAGAACTACAAAGCAAGGTTTATTCAGCACAATCATGGTCTGCCTGGAACACTGTGGAAACTCACACAGTCCCGCGTAGGGGCAGGGGAGCCATTCAGCACGATCGATCGCGGACTCTTTTACTACACCGGAGCAACTCTCACGGTCCCACGTAGGGATAAAAGAGCGGTCTTTCTTCTTTGTTCAGCATTTTTGAATACTTAACCACACCCAGGAGGCGTATCTGACAGTGACGTACAAGTTAAGAGGTAGTGACGCAAGAACACGTGATCAGCGCATGGTCTCATCCTTACATAGCATGGGTGATACTTATGATTGGTCATACAAACAGAGAGGAAATACAAGTCTTACATGGTTATACATAATTGTGCGCATATGACGATTGCCAAGCAAAGTTGATATTTACTACATTCCCCCTGTTGGCCTCTGAAAGAGGACATGTTAAAGCTCGATTGCAGACACTGTCATGTCATCTTCGTCCGGCTCGGGAGCTGATGAGCACAGGTGGAGGATTCTTGGTTAGCAGCTATGGATCGTTTCATTCGGTGTTCGGCTGGAGTCGGGTCAGTGTGAACAATTCAATTCAATTCAATTGTATTTATAGAGCACCTTTTACAATAAAATTGTCTCTAGGTGCTTTAGAGGTTGAAACCGCCCAGAGCCTGAACCCCCAGGTAAGCACAGTGGCAAGGAAAAAACTCCCTTTTAACAGGAAGAAACCTTGAGCAGGACCAGGCTTACAAGGAGGAACCATCCTGCTGAAAGTCAGCTGGTGTAGCAAAATGAAGATTTGTTCTATTGTTGATGTACATGTAATCATATAAGGCTTTATTTTTCTGTTCTGTGTCTACGTGACCCATGCATATCTTACTTCGCCAAGGAGAATCACGTACAGACCTGTGGATCACTCGCGATAGACCATACACAGCGGCGCCACAGCGGCGTCTTGCATCAATGCTGCATGGTCTGCACGTAATTGGCAGATACGCCGAATGTTCAAGAGGCCTGTGCGCGGAAGAAGAGATGCTCTTCTGCCCCCCCTGCGGGTCTGTGTGAGTTGCCACAGTGTTGCAGAGAGACCATAGTCGATTGTGCAGAATAAATCTTGCTTGCCAGTTCTGGTTTCCTGTGAGTTCCTTTGACGAACACGCTCGGACCCCAGATTTGCAACAATTGGCGACCACGAAGCGACGTTACTCTGGCGTGGGTGACGGCGTGGACGGCTGATCTTCTCCTTCCCCACAACTCTTAGATTGTCGGGACAAGATAGATTAAAGGTAAGCACTACCTGTTTATCGAAAGTGCGTTTTGTGGTGGAGGACTGATCGCTGTGTTTAAATGTATATTTCAAATTGTGTGGGAAACGCGTGAACTGCGAAGCAAGTCAGTGCTTGCTTCTGGGTTGTGGCCGGAAGGAGTGCTCGGGTAACTGCCTTGGTTATCCAGGCCTCGGGGAGGACCTGAGAAGTGCACTGTAGAGGGAATATTAATATTAATAATAACAATAATAATAATAATAATAATAATAATAATAATAATAATATATTTTTCCTTTCTGTATAAAAATATCTAATTAAAATGGGCGCATCCGGGAAGAAAATAGCAATAGAAATTGTTTTTGAGCTTCAATTGGCACGGATGCCAGAAAAAGAAAAAAAAGAAGTGCTTAAAAAACAAGCGGAATTTTCGGCCGAGTTTGGAGTGAGCCTGGGAAAGTTGGGTGAAGATCAACTGTTGGCGCAGTTGTTACAGATTATTGTGGAGCAGAAAGTGAAGAAGGAGGAAGCAGAGATTACGGCAGGGGCAGCGAGTGTGCTGAAAAGAGGGAAGTGGGAAAGTAAAGCGGAGAAGGCAGATAGGCTGAAATGCATGGCGCAAGCGTTGAGAGATGTGTGTATAACTATGCGCGCAGCGAATAAATGGCGTAAAGACAAAAAAGAAAAAAGTGTGACCAAAGGGTTGGGAACAGGGAAGTCACCTCCACCGTATTGTCAAGGGGCAGCATTATATCCAGTAATAGCAGGAGGCACAGTACAATTGGCTGGTAGGAATGTGGAATTTGAAGCTCATGGAGTGGTTGGTGGACAAGGAAGTCAGACGTAATCGTCGGCTTCAGCATCTGTCCCGGCACTTTCAGCGTCGAACCCTAAAAAATACTACAACACAGGAAGATGATGGCTGGGTTAAACGGCAAAGACAGATGGCTGCAGACTTATTGCGTCCCGCTGAGGACATGTCTAAGCGTATGGCAGAATTGGAAACACAGTTGCGTAATTTACAAATCCAGACACAACCACAAGAAGGCGCATCACACGTATCGTCGCACACATCACCTATGACACATCAACAGGGGGAACCAGGTCAATTGTTCCTGACTTCCATACCGACGACACCACAGTCTACACTCTCCGTTCACTCCACACCAGGAAATGACGGTTATCGTTCTGTTCCTTTCACGCGCTCCCGAGCACAGGTCACAGGAGCAGAACCAGTGCTCCAGCTCCCCCTAGTGGCCGCCCCAGGCGCTGTAAATCCAACATATAAACTATGGCAATTGGGCGACATTACAGGATTGAGAAATGAATTACCACCTCTCCCTAATGGGGCCAGTCCCTGGATTCAAGCCTTAAAAGGCCACACACAAGGGGTGTTACTGGCCATGGGAGACATGTGAGCTATTGTAGCCGCCTGTGTAGGACACCACACATTGAGCCAGATTGAAGCAGCAGCTCGAACTGAGGATGTGATGTGCCACCTTCTGCACCTGTTACTGACCATGTTGAAAATTTCTTTGCTGCTATGCGAGCTATGTTTCCTGTCAGTGCTGCAGCGCTTGCATCCTTTTCACATCCATGGAAGACCGAGGAGGGAACCACCCCTGAGGCTTCACATGGGAAGAAGTAAGTGGATCAGAGTTACAGGTGAGCCTCCGACTGATGGTACACCCACAATGGTAATGATGAAGGAAAAACTTATGGCAAGTTTGCTTACACCAGTTAAACAACAACTGCTTGATAATCCTATGATTCCTGGATTATCACTCACACAAATGCAGATTGAACAAATGAAAAAATCATCTAAAAAGGCACAGTCTTCGCCCACGACTGACATCCAAGTGGCCGTTGTTGCTGCTGTTCGTGAGGCTTTCCCCACAGGAGGGCCACCTCGGAGTCGTGACAGAGGTCCGGTTGGGAGAAGGGATGGAGCATCACATTGCTCAGATTTGTGCCACAACTGCGGAGGAACGGGACATTGGGCAAGAGAGTGTCGCAGACGCCCACAACAACAGCGACGCCCACAACAACAGCAACGCCCACAGCAACAAAATGACAGCTCATATCATCAGCCACCGCCATCTGGAGACCATGGCATGTACCCCGCCTAGGGAGGCCCAGCTGGCACCAGAGGGGGCGCGACGGCCGAGCCCTTTCTTTCCATGAAGGTAGAGAAAAATGACTTTTTGTTTCTTGTGGACACGGGAGCCACCCATTCCACTTTATCTGAAAAGGTGGATTTGCCTCTCTCTACTGAAGTGGTACCAGTACAGGGTATTGGCGGCCAGACCTTGTATTTGTCAAAAACTGAACTCGTAACTGTAACTCTTGGCAACCAGAGACTGTATCACACATTTCTCATGAGCCCTCAATGCCCTATTAATCTGCTGGGACAAGATCTCCTCCAGACTCTTAAGGCGCAGATTCTCCTGCTTCCGGAAGGAACGACGGTCACCCTCTCCAACGGTGACACCTACTTGTGCACAAATGTAACATCTGCCATCATGCACCTGGGAAACTCACCTCCGGGAGATCTACTCGTTGCCGACATTTATTGGGGACTGGTCATCGACCCGGACCACAGCCCGCTGGTGCAAGCCTTCTGTCAGTGGCATCCGCATCTCAAGGTCAGACCATGTGTTGTCTCCACCCCAGGATCCCTTGCACGTGACCCTGTTCTACGACACGGAAGGTGACTTCCTCTATCAGGTTCGGTTCAATGAACTTTGGGAAGGTAAGGAGTGGTCAGTTGTCTCACCTGGTATCGTAGTTGGACCGGAAGGCATAGCCGCCCCGATCCATCTCACTGATCAACAGAGCCAGTATTATCAATTGGGCCCCACCTCAGCACCACACATAACATTGGCCATCACAACAGGGAAACAGGCAAAGGCCCTTGGTCCTATGGTGGCCGCCGCTAATAAAATCTCTGATTGGCAAGAAACATCCACAGAAAATGTTTTTGCCTCTCCATCAAATCCCCAATTCACATTTTATAAAGCTCCGACAACTACTCGAGTCATTTTGAACCACCAACAATTACAACGCCACCATGGTGCTGAGGACACCAATGATCCAGAGGCTGACAGAGCACTGGAAAATCTACCTTCTTCTATGTGGGTGACTCATCAGGCAGACGTTGGCCTTCTCAATGTCAGACCTGTAGAGTTTGCTATTGACACAACCAATCCAGTAAATGTGCCCCAATATCCTATTAAAACAGAAGCTCTACCAGGCATCACAGACACCATAGAAGGGCTGTTACAGGCTGGTGTCATCTATCCCACCACTTCACCATGGAACACACCCATCTTGCCAGTCCTTAAAGCAGATGGAACAAATTATCGCATGGCTCACGATCTCCGTACAATTAACGCTCTTGTTCGTGAGCCTTCTCAGGCAGTGCCTAACCCTACTACTGCCCTGTCTTTGCTCACTCCTGACCATCAGTGGTTCACTGTCATTGATCTGGCTAATGCTTTCTTTTGCTTACCCCTTAGTACAAAGCTGCAACCCGTCTTTGCATTCACATTTTCTGGACAACAGTACACCTATACCAGGATGACACAGGGGTTCTCTTTAACACCTGCTATATTTAACACTGTTTTGAAACACCTCTTACAGAGGTCCCCTACGCTACCTGACAACACTCTGCTAATCCAGTATGTGGATGATTTGTTGATTGCTTCTCATACGAGACAACAGTGCATGGAGGCTTCCATCACCCTCCTACAATATTTGGGGAGTATTGGTTTTCTGATTAAGAAGTCTAAGATCCAGTTGGTCCGAACACGGGTCCAGTTTTTGGGTAATATCATTTCTGGTCGTGGCTCTGAAATGACCACTTCTCAAAGGCAAAATATTCTGGCACATAAGCAACCTGTTACTGTTAAAGACCTACAGTCATTCTTGGGACTTATTAACTTTTCCAGACATTTCATTCCTGACTATGCGTCTCGCACAGCCTCACTTTGAGACATCCTGAAAACCACTGGCATACAACACCCACGAGCTCATCTCACATGGACAGATCGAGCACGGTCTGATTTCCAGGACATCAAACATCTTTTAGCCAATGCAGTAGCTCTGGCTAAACCAGACTACTCAATCCCATTTTGTTTGGATGTTTCCGTTGCAGACGATCGCATGACAGCAAATGCATGCCTCTTTCAGCAACGACAGGGGGAGAGACATGTGTTGGGCTACTATAGCATCATTTTAGATCCCATTGAACAAAAAGCAGCACCTTGCACAAGATTTGCAGGAGCCCTAGCTAAGCTCATCATGAAAACAGAGATGGTTGTGCAAAAACATCAACTTTTCGTGAACACAGACCATGCTGTCATAGCCTTTATTGAGTCATCAGCATTTTAAAGGAGGAATAGAAGAGGGAGACAGGACAGAGAGAATAAAGAGAGAGAGAGGGAGAGAGAGAGCAGATACAATCATAAGAACAGATACAACAATCAGAACAATTTCCGCGAATGAGTTGGTTTCCATGAACTAGTGTTTTTTTGATGTGACTGGTGAGCAGATTGGTGGCAAATGAAATTAAGGCAACAAGAACAATAAATGCAATTAGCATAGCTGTCCAAAAACAACAATTAAAACATTTTTTCTTCAGTGTAGGACGGTTTCTCCTTCGTTCCTGCCGTGGCAGTCGGGGTCCCTCGTCCTCTTGTGGTGGTTCCTCGTCAGGGAATGGATCAATGTATTGGGTGATCTCTTGTAGGAGCCATCGTTGCAGGGAGAGGTTACTAGCAATTCACCTGTTACGTGTTGGGGGTGTCTGACGTTGCAGTCCCCTTTTCCTCTGATGATTTAGGCACTTTGGCACACTGTGACAAGTGAAACCACGTGGATCCTTTCCCTTCCAGACGAACAGTTGTGGTGGTCCTTGCAGTGACACGATGAGGTCCTGCCACTTTCTCTTGAAGACTTTCAGCAGAAGGAATTCTTCTCCTGCTAGCTCTGGTCTCTCCTCGGTCAAAGGTGGAGCCTGGAAAGAAAAATTCTTCCCGTGTGGAGCCACGCCTCAGGGGTGGTTCCCTCCTCAGTCCTCCATGGATGTGAAAAGGATGCAAGGGCTGCAGCACTTACAGGAAACATAGTTCGCATAGCAGCAAAGAAATTCTCAACATGGTCAGTAACAGGTGCAGAACGTGGCACATCCTCAGTTCGAGCTACTGCTTCAATTTGGGCCAATGTATGGTGTCCTACACAGGCAGCTACAATAGCTTGCAAATCTCCCATTGCCAGCAATACCCCTTGTGTGTTTCCCTTTAAGGCCTGAATCCAGGGGCCAGCTCCATTAGGGAGGGGTGGTAACTCATTTCTCAATCCTGTAATGTCACCTAATTGCCATGGTTTATATGTTGGATTTGCAGCACCTGGGGCGGCCACTAGAGGGAGCTGGAGCACTGGTCCCACTCTTGTGGCTCGTGCTCGAGAGCACGTGAAAGGAATAGAACGGTAACTATCACTTCCTAGTGTGGTATGATCTGAGAGTGGAGACAGTGGTGTTATGGGGATGGAACTCAGGAGTGAATGACCTGGTCCCCCCTGTTGAGGTGTCCTAGGTGACGTGGGAGTAGATGCGTGTGACGTGCTCTCTTGTAATTGTCTCTGTACTTGTAAATTACGCAATTGTGTTTCCAATTCCATCATACGCCTAGACATATCCTCTGCAGGACGCCTTAAGTCTGCTGCCATTTGTCTTTGCCTTTTAACCCAGCCATCATCTTCCTGTGTTGTAGTGTTTTTTATTGCAAAAGGGTTCGACGCTGAAAGTGCTGGGACAGATGCTGGAGCAGACGGCTGTGTCTGACTGCATTGTCCACCAACCGCTCCCTGAGTTTCAAATTCCACATTTCCACCAGCCAACTGTACTGTTCCCCCTGCTATTACTGGATACATAGCTGCCTCTGGACAATACGGTGGAGGTGACTTCCCTGTTCCCAGTTCCTGGACCATACCCTTCTCTTTTTTGTGTTTACGCCATTTATTCGCTGCGCACATAGTCATACACACATCTCTCAACGCTTGCGCCATGCATTTCAGCCTGTCTGCCTTCTCCGCTTTACCTTTCCACTTCCCTCTTTTCAGCACACTCACCGTGCTTGTCGCAACTTCCGCCTCCTCCTTTTTCACTTTCTGCTCGATAATAATCTGTAACAATTGCTCCAACAGTTGATCTGCACCCAACTTCCCAAGCCTCACTCTAAACTCGCTCGAAAATTCTGTTTGTTTTTTAAGTACTTCTTTTTTCTCTCTGTCTAGCGTCCGTGCCAATTGACGCTCAAAAACAATCTCTAATGTTATTTTTTCTTCGGGCGCGCCCATTTTAGTTAAATATTTTACTCAGAAAAGAAGAATATACTATTGTTAATATTATTACTATTATATTTATTGTTATTATTATAGTGCACTCTTCAGGTCCTCCCCGAGGCCTAGATAACCAAAGCAGTCAGCAACTCTGACCACGTGCACTCCTTCTGGCCAAGGCCCAGAAGCGAGCATCACCTTGCTTCGTAGTTCACACGTTTCCCACACAATCTGACATGTATTTTTCCACAGCGATCAGTCCCCCACCACAAAACGCACTTTCGATAAAACAGGCAGTGCTTACCTTTAATCTATGTTGTCCGGACAATCTAAGAGTTGTGGGGAAGGAGACGGTCAGCCGTCCACGCCATCACTCACGCTGGAGTACCGTTAGTGTCCCTTCGTGGTTGCCAATTGTTGTAAAACACGGGGTCCGGGCGTGTTCGTCAAAGAACTTACAGGAAACCAGAACTACAAAGCAAGGTTTATTCAGCACGATCATGGTCTCCCTGCAACACTGTGGAAAATCACACAGTCCCGCATAGGGGCAGGGGAGCCATTCAGCACGATCGATCGCGGACTCTTTTACTACACCGGAGCAACTCTCACAGTCCCACGTAGGGGTAAAAGAGCGCTCTTTCTTCTTTGTTCAGAATTTTTGAATACTTAACCACACCCAGGAGGCGTATCTGACAGTGACGTACAAGTTAAGAGGTAGTGACACAAGAACACGTGACCAGCGCATGGTCTCATCCTTACATGGGTGATACTTATAATTGGTCATACAAACAGAGAGGAAATACAAGTCTTACATGGTTATACATAATTGTGCGCACATGACGATTGCCAAGCAAAGTTGATATTTACTACATAAGCTAACTGCTAACTGCATTTGCATGCATAGCGTTTTTATACCCTTATTGATAAGGCCTTGGTACGCAACGGAGGCTTCTGCATGTTCCAGTTGACCGACCCGTTCGTGCCCTGAGATCGGTGATTTATTCGGCGTATTCCTGAATTAAATCTGCCGTCTCAGACCCTCAAGTTAGCTGCTAGGAGTAGCTAACCCACCCACTAACAGCTGCCGTCAGGTAGTGAGGTTTGACTCTGCGTTGGCTGTTGTTGAACAGTTTGTTACCCTTGTGGTTTTGTAGAAAGCAGAGTTGCAAGTGATTTGTGCACTTGCGTGTGTCCTGAAGAGGACATTGTGTTAGAAATCTTTCCCGCAGAGGAGATGATTTGAGGCCGCCGAGTCTCTGTAGCTGTCAGCTACAGGTTAACTGAGCTACAGGCCACTGAGAAGTGTTTCCCTGAGAACTATTGCGTTCCGACCGGGTCTACTGTGTATATCAGTGGGCGTAACCTTAGGTGGGGCATATCTGCAGTCACAAATGAATGTGCCACCGCCTGGTGGACAATTTTGGTAGTTGAAGATTGAGGACTGTCTTCACACTGCATGTGCGCATGTGTGAATGTCACGCTGATTTTTGGTCAAAACTTGCTCTTGCATTAATGTTTTGATGAAGCATTTGAGTTTGAAAGAACATAACAGCTTAAGCCTAGTACATACGGCACGATTTTCGGCGTCTTAGACTTGCGACTCGCCCTCACCCAAAATCGGGGCGAGGCACTAATCCTCTTGGCAACTGAGTTAAGTACCTCGAAAACTCAACTAATGAGCCTGACAACGCCCCGCGAACGAGTCACGAGCCAGTTTTAGGCTTGACTTGAAACTGTATCAAACCTGCTAAATATCCAGGCTGCTCATGGTGACGTTGAAAGAGCTACAACCAATGAGAGCAGACATGGGCATTGCTGCAAAAATAAGGAAGTGAAAAGGAGCAGTAGAGCGGCTGTGGCAGAGCAGAGAAACAAAATACATCGGGAGATTAAAAAAAATGGTTTTGCGAGTTCAGTGAACACAGGAGACTGACTCAGCCACTGTCCGCACCAACCACGCCGACTTTTTGCACCAATCTGCACGCCACTACCGCCGCAACATAAACAGAACAAAGGTTTTCTGCAAAAACTGCATAGTTGTTGACCCCGATCTTGAAACCATTTTTGTGTCCAAAGTTTCGTCGTTCTCTCGTGTTTTTTTGTAAATTGTACATTTTGAGCTGTACATAGTTGTTTTGTAGTTTTAATAAATAGAAGTCCCCCCAGAGTTGAATCAGTCAAAAAATGCGTCATGAATAAGACACATGAATTGCGCTAGACTATAAGTGGCATTTCGTGGGGGAAATTTATTATTACAAAATCCAGGACCGACAGACATTTCGTAAAGGCAAATTACAACAAATTACAAGTACATGCTGCGGCCATGTACTTCCGTGTCAGCCTTTGTCGGTCACGCCTCCTGACGGAGAGAATTGCGCTGTGTGGACACTCCGTCTCAGACAAGTCTTGTAGTGTTGACACCCAATGCTCCCGCCGACTCGAAAAAATCTTGCCGTGTGTACTAGGCTTTATGTAATTAACTGCTGCTTCGCTAACCCTCTAGTGGTCGACACTGATACTACATCTAGTAGTTTGAAATTTCAAATCTTTTGAAGGTTACACTGCTGCTTGTGTCTACCTGCTGTTTCCTTGTCTTTTTTAATTCTAATTTTTAATTTAATTTTGTTGAGTTTTACTTCCTCTGTATTTTTCACAGCACGATGCATTCGGGAGAGATATGATGGATAGAGATTTTATCTTAGTCGGGCATGGAGTGTTTATTTAGGATACTGACACATTGATTTACAAAACAGGAAGAGGAAGTTGGTTGACATCTTCACTTAAATCAACTCATCAATATTAGACCACAGTGCCCCACAGTGACCAAACATTTATATGTCACCGGTTAAACAAAACATTACACAATCCTGAGGACACGTGGTTACTCACATTCAACACCCCCACTTGTTTACAGGTTGTGTAATTCACAATAAAAGAAATAACAAAAATACAGAGTGAATGTGGACTCTTGTCTTACACAATTCAAACTCCAAAAAATAAGTTTTAAACTTCTTCAGTTTAAATTTGATTACAGGTTTAGCAACCATATCATCAGTAGGACAATAAACCAAAGTTACTCTCCACTCACTCTCAGTAGATTGGATAAAGTGGTACTTTATGTCTACATGCTTTGCCCTCTGTCTGTTTACAGGGTTTTTGGCAAGAGCAATTGTTCCCTGGTTGTCCTGATGTACAATAGATTGTGTATATTCATATTTATCTATATTCTCCAGCAAGTTCTGCAGGTATAGAAACTCTTGTATGGTTGAAGCTAACGCTATATACTCCGCCTCGCAGGTGGAAAGTGCAACTGTTGGTTGTTTCTTAGTTTTCCATGAAACTAGTGAGCTGTCTTTACTGAGACTCACACAGTAACCTGTGGTACTGCTTCTGTCACTGGCATCAAAAGCCCAGTCAGCGTCACTTCACGCTGCTTCTTTTGAAACAGACCTCTCTCGGCGGTCCCTTTCAGATATCTTAGTGTTTCACAGTAACCCACTGCTCCTCTGTAGGTTCAGAAAGGTATTGTGATAACCTGCTTACTACATAGCTTAAGTCTGGTCTGGTACTGGTGGACAGGTATATAAGGCTTCCTACAGCTTCCCTATACATCCTGATGTCACTCATTTTCACTGACCCTTCAGTATATTCAAGCTTCTGGTCACAAGGTGTTTCCCTGGTCCTACAGTTTTGCATATTAACAGGTACGTACTTTACCTGTGACATAGATATACATCCATCAGATTGGTTGAAATCGATACCTAGAACCTATGTCTAAGTTTGCCTAGATCTTTCATTTTGAACTTTTCTGCAAGCATCTTCTTCACTCTCTCAAAACTGGCTGCTATGATTAAGTCACCGACCCATATAATTATGGTCACTTCCCGTCGTTCGTCTCCTTTGCATAAACACAGTGATCAGCTGGGTTTTGTATGAACTTGTTGTCAACTTTCAGAGAGGCCACACCCAACACCCTCCACTGACCATCAACGGCACAGCAGTAGAGCAGGTGAGCAGCACCAAGTTCCTGGGGGTGCACATCAGTGAGGACCTCTCCTGGACCACCAACACTGCATCACTGGCCAAGAAGGCACAACAGTGCCTCTACTTCCTGCGCAAACTCAAGCGGGCAAGGGCTCCACCGACCATCATGTCCACATTCTACAGAGGAACCATTGAGAACATCCTTTCCAGCTGTATCACTGTGTGGGGAGGGAGCTGCACTGACAGGAACAGGAAAGCCCTACAACGCATTGTGAGAACAGTGGAGAAGATCATTGGTGTATCACTCCCCTCCCTGCAAGACATATACACTACCCGCCTCACCCGCAAAGCCATCACTATTGTCAATGATACAAGCCACCCTGCACACAGTCTGTTCAGCCTCCTACCCTCTGGAAAGAGGTATAGGAGCCTCCGCTCCCGCACTACCAGACTCACTAACAGCTTCATCCACCAGGCTGTGAGATTGCTGAAGTCTCTCTCCGTCTCACTCTCAGCGCCAGCCAGCAGGTCCACCAAACTGGCAGGAGTTTAGGAAGACACTGCCCCCCCCCCCCACCGCACATTCCACTGAGTGCTTAAGGACAGCACTAAACACTCTGCACTGAACTGAAATGTCTACCTCTGTATTTGCACTAAACATGATTCTGCACAAAAAACCAACTGTACCTACCTACAATTAGTGTCCCCACAGTACACTACTCATTGCACACAGTGTTATTAATGTCTTGTTTTATTGCCTTAAGCTATTGCACCTTACTATTTTTATTTTTATTTTTATTTTTATTAGCATTTAGGATTAGGACTGTTATGTTGTGCATTTGATTATTTAGGATAGGATTGTTATGTTGTGCATTTGCACTTTATTGTTGTCTGTTGTCTGCGTCAACGCATGGGACATGGGACAGTGAGAAACGGAATTTCGATTCCTTTGTATGTCAAGTACATGTGAAGAAATTGACAATAAAACTGAAACTTGAACTTGAACTTGTTTAACTAGCCAATCGTGTAAAACTCTGTTCCAGTTTCGACCGGATTGTTTGAGACCATAAAGAGACTTTTCTAGCTTATACACTAAACTATCATCTTTCTCTTCGTAACCCTTTGGTGGATTGATGTATATCTCATAATCTATCGGAGCATGCAGATAGGCTGTTTTCACATCCATCTGGTATAAAATTAGGTTCTCCTGTGCTGCCTTTTGTAACACCACCCTCACCCTCGTCATGTTTGCTGTGGGTGAAAAGGTTTCCCCATTTCCTGCATCAGTTTTGATTGCGTAAACCCATTTACCCCCCACTGTTTTCATGCCTTATGGCAGGATAGTGCCTGTAAAGGTTTTGTTATCATTTAACGACTGGACCTCCTCATTCATGGCTTTTCTCCATTCTGTAGAGTTAGCTGACCTCATAGCTTCCTCACAGGTCTGTGGAATACCACAAATGGTTTTGTAACAGTAATCTACTGTAAAATGAACTTCATCACTGTCTTTGCCAGCACACCATCCAAGTACTTCGGCCTCCTCTTTTCTCTAATTGGATACCTCCTACTCTCAGATCTACCACCTGTGTCTCTGTTGTTCCTGTTCATGATCAGTGTCTCAACTAAGTCTGGAGCATCACCTGAGTCTTGAGAATCTTGGCTCATTACATTTTCCTGCTTGGCCTCTCTGATCTTGGGTCGGATCAAATTATCAAAACCATCTTCTGAACCAGCCTCACATGTCTGTGTCTGCTTCTCAGCAGCTGCTTTGGTCACAAACTTCACCAGCCTGTGTCTTAACACTTTGTATCTGGATGATATACGAAATACGCAGGACTGTTTTTATCATAACCGGCAAAACGTCCTTCATCACACTTAGAATCCAGTTTCCTGTTTGTATGTGTAGCATATAGACCAGAACTTGCATTTTTGACATATTAGCCTTCTTGCCTGTTATCAGTTGATTGGGTGTCTGCCCTGTACGTCTGTTAAAACACCTGTTACATACTACTGCTGCTGTTTGTACTGTGTAATTCCATAGTTGTTTTGGTAGCCCGCTCTCAACCAGCATGCATCTACCCATCTCAAAAAGAGTACAACATCCACGCTCTGCAGTACCATTCTGGTGGGGAGAATATGGAGATGATGTCTCATTGCATGTAAACTCCGTCCCTTTATCTGATCGAAGACGTTTCACTTCCCTGTATGGAGCTACATCTGCTAGGAACTTTTCTGTAGCTTACACTGTCGCTTTTCTTCATCAGAAAATATAAAAACATTGCACCTGAGTAATCATCAGTGAATAACTGTGCATATCTGTTACCAGGACTAAGTGCACACATATCTGGCAGGTCCTATAAGCACAAACTGTGGCTCCCCTTGCAGTTGCTGCTTTCACTGAGATGTTCTGGGGGTATGATGGTATAAATAAAGTGCCTCTCAGCATTGTCTTGTGTCGCTGACCTCTGCTGTCGTTCAGGAGAACTTCGGCAGTGCCCCACTTCTGTGCGATCCCCCTGCAGTGGGTTCCATCTGCCAACTCGATGCTGTGCTTTTCTGGTCAGAATGTGTTGTCGAAGCCTATAAACTTAGTCATGTCGTTGATGATGTGAGAAGTGGCCCCTGTGTCCACCATCAGCCCTCTCTTCTGGATGTTGGTGACTCCATCTCGCACTCCAAACGCAAAATCGGTGTTATCATTAGTATCATCATCTTCTCGTATGACTCTATATGCTTTGTCTCATCTGTCTTTTCTGTCTTTGTCTTTACGCCTACACGTGGCATCTTTGTGTGTCACTTCTGCAACGGCTGCACCAAACGTTCCGTCGACATCCTCTTGCTAGATGGCCCTTGGTGCCACATTTGAAACGTTATTTCTGTGTCACATTGGCGTTGTTCTAGTGGTTGGTCATTCCGGTGGGTTTATCCTGGGTTTGACTTGGGGTTGTCACCCGACTCCACCCTGAATCTTCATCACACTATCACTAGAAACAGCTACTCTCATCTTTTCTGTTTCCTCAAAACTTCTTAACCTGGTTTTAAAATCGGCGAATATTATATTATAATCTAGATTAGCAATGAGTACGGAGAAAGGTTTATAACTCTCAGGCAGACCTTTCAAGACCATAGCCACAAGCATATCATCTTCCAACGTCTGACCTGCATTGTGCAGCGCTGTAATGGTGGTCTCTGCTTTGATGATATAATCCATAATACTTTCGTTGTTTGCCTTTTGTAAAGATGAAAGCGTCAAGTACAGGTTGATCACCCGGGGTTTTCCTTTTCTAGCATAATACTCTCTCAATATTTTCAGAGATTTTTCTACCATCGTTGGGTGCATTCCTCATAATTAACGAGAGGCTCTTGTCATCTAATAGTTGGATCATTTCGGCATATGCTTCATCATTTTTCTGTTCATCTGCTGCTATTTCTCCCTCGGTCGCTGGTTCCCTCAGAACTGTGTTTCTCAGCCCCATCAAACACCAGGCGAGGCTGTCTACTTGCACCTATTTGATCCATGATGCTACCTAGCAATTAGCTGCCTGTTAGCACGCAGTTTTTGTCGCATCTTTACACAATATATATATATTCACTTAAACTTTCTCCAGAACAGCTCCTGGGCCCATAACCTGTTGAGTTGAGTTTTACTTTGTATTTGTCACAGCACGATGTCTGTGTAGATTCTCACTCATCCAGGTCATAGTTATCCAAAATTAGATCTCTCTGTGTCAACTGGACTGAAAGGTTTCCTTTCAAGGTTTCCTTGAAACCTTTCAGGCACTTTCTGTCACCCACGTACAATGCAGTCCTCCACTCTTTTCGTCAGCAATCCAAACGTTCACATCGTTTGACGAGACCTGGCGATTCATTAATGTGACCCAACAGACAAAGGGGAAGCACCCCAACTGAAACTAGGTGAACGACCCTGCCAACCACCCTGCCAAGGACTCTCAGGTGACCACCCGGGCCATTAACATGCCGATGGTCCACAGGGCTATATTTTCAAGTTCTGCCCCAGCAAACTTAGAACTGAAGAAGCTCTCTGGAGAGAGGGCGAAACGTTTTCAAAGAAACCTTTCAGTCCAGTTGACACAGAGAGATCTAATTTTGGGTCACAGCACGATGCATTCGGGAGAGATATGATGGATAGAGATTTTATCTTAGTCGTGCATGGAGTGTTTGTTTAGGATACTGACACACTTGTTTACAAAACAGGAAGAGGAAGTTGGTTGACGTCTTCTTCACTTAAATCAAGTCATCAATATTAGACCACAGCGCCCCACAGTGACCAAACATTTATATGTCACCGGTTAAACAAAACATTACACAATTCTGAGGACACACATGGTTACTCACATTCAACAAATTTTATTCCAAATTCAAATTTAGAATTTTTCCTGAAGGGTCTGTGAAACAGCTTGAAGCAATCTAAATACTAACAGCGCCACTAACGCATCGACTTTATATTTCCTTATATATATGTATATTTCCTCTTTCAATTAAAGCCTATCAAAGCTAATCAAACCATCCACAGGCATCTCCCATCAAAGCAAGTGAGTCAACCCCATCTAAACCTACAACTTCGGACCTTTTAGATTCAATGGAAAAGCTGTACAGTGTGTTGGCATAAATAACTGAAGGTTTGCTGCCAGGCTATTCAAATAAAATCCAAAGTTCTACTCCTCAAAAACAGGCTAAAATATTAGAAGAATTTGTCGACACCGCCGAGGCCACACCTTAAAGATAAGGCTCTGCACAAAATGTTGAGTAGCATGGCTGTCGTGCTAGCATCCCAAGCCAAAGAGCTTCACCAGCTGCTCCAGCAAGCATGCGGCAAGCTCAAGAATTGGGCCCAACGCATTTGACAACTAAAAGAAGAAAACAAAATCAGTAAAGAGCAACTAAATGATAAAAACAGCAAATTACAAGAGATGCTTCACAAGCGTGAAGAAAGGTTAACAGAAGTTGAAGAACGGTTTGACAAAACTGATGGCTTGTTACAACAGGCCATCTTAGAAATTAGACATCTTAAAGATCAAAGCGATGCAGATCAAAAACACCTGTCATGTAAAGAGTCATATTTATTGAAGCTTCAGGATGAGCTTTCTGAAGCTCATCACTAAACACAAACTTTAGAAGAACTAAAGGTTGTTCACAAAGATCTCAGAGACTCTAAGGAGGTCAATCGAGCCCAACAAGCACTCCTCGAGAAAGCTCAAGAGGAAAGAAAAACGCTTCCCATCAGTGCCAAGGAAGTTCAAAGAAACTTACCTGCACAATATGACCTACCAGTCAGGCCAAACCCCTTTGAAGCTGACCAAACTCCTCCTCGGCTGGATGGGTCAGCTTCTCCTCGAGGATCTCGTCCATTTCCAGGCACCCAACCTGACCAGGGCCCCTCAGACAGAGACCTAGACAAAATTACTCGCAACATTCCATGCTTTGAGCCCAGTCCAGGTGGTTCTCATGATGTCAGAGCCTACCTAGACGATATTAGCTTTTACTTACGTGGTTTCCAAAATGCCACCATTGATCACAAAATCTACTTAATTGGCGTGACTTCAAGTCGCGATGTCAGCAGGTTTGTTGACCGCCAATCTGATTCAGTCAGAAGGAACTATGACCTGCTTTGAGAGGCTTTCGAAAAAGAATTTTTCTGACCCTAGCCCTGACTGGCCTGTCCACTGCCATGACAATCAAATAAGGAAGACACGAGTCTTCCCAAGAGTACTATATTATTATATATTATTTATTATATTAAGAGTATTATAAACTCTTCAAAGCCTATTTTGGCTCCCAAAATGAACCTGGGATGGAGGAGGACGTGAACTTCAAAACGGTCTTCGTCCAAAACCTCCACGCTGCAACTAGTGCAGAGCTAGGCATACTAGCTAACCCCCGCACATCAACATGACATGGTCTCCCTAGGCAAAACGCAAACAATCTCAGACCAGATAGGTGGAATCCTAACACCATCTTGAGTCTGAGCGCTGATCTTCTGCCCATGGAGCCAGAAGGAGCTCCCTATCATAAACCCTGACCAGAGACGAGGTTATTCAAAACAGTCTAGGTCTGGCAAAAACTCCAGGTTTGAGCGAAAGCAACATGATCATGACTCTAGCCAGAACAATTTTTCCTCTAAACAGAGAAGGCGTTACAAGCCGAAAGACGGCTACACCCCAAATAAGCCCTTCTTGAGGTCACCCCGTGGTGATTCTCCCATCAATAATTCAAGGAATGCTAATCACCCAAATACCTTCACCCATGGGAGAGAGGGAAGTCTGGGCTCCCGCGACCCGATCCCGGATAAGTGGAAGAAGATGGATGGATGGATGGACCTTCACCCATGAAAATGACGATGAAGGCAAAACCAAAGCATCGGTCCTCAGAAAAAAAGACCCTGAAATGATTAAATTGACTGCGATTAAACAGATGATCAAGGACATGCAGAAAAAGGAAAGCAGGAAAGCTGACATCTTTTCAGTGAAAGTGAAACCAACAAACCTCTCTAAACCTCTTGAGAAGAAGGATGATGAATGTTGCCAGAAACCCTTTGAACTTGAACCTGGTCTCTCACTGAACCAGGCCTCAACTGCAAGCCACAATGAGCATAAAATCTTGAAACTGGGGGGTGAAGAATCTTGTCCCCCTAATGCTCTTACTTAACTCACAAGACACGCCTGTTAGTGGCAATGAACCAGTCATCCAAGAAGAACCTCCTTTCCAGCAATTCTGAAATGAACTGCTTTTGAAAATGTTCTCACACACCAAGCACTCCTTGACATCACTTTGATGTCATCCAAGCTCTTCCACAACCCCCGGAAAATAGCTCAATAGTCAAAAAAAGACTTCAGAACAAGTTCCAGAACTGTGCTTTAGAGGTCCACCCGTATGCTTCTTCAGGGACCACCTTGATGGCCATGACTATGGTGCATCTGACCATTGGACCGATGACCTTGGTCCATCCAGTGTATGTGTCACCACTTACTGCCGTTCCTTTCCTTATTGGTAAAGACATCCTTAATTGGTTTGATCCCTTGACTAACTTCAAATGTGCAATAATCTGGACCCAGGTCTGCCAACCTTTACCTACCTCGTTTTCATGTCATATTCTAGAAACCGGTGAGATCAGTGTCACGATCCCGGGTGAACCACCCAATCAAACTGGAACTGTCCAGTTGGACAGTCCACCAAGCCCGAACCTGAAGCTTTGTGGTCATCTTCGGAACTACTGGCCAACGAAGAAACTTTCTTGTGCTCCCAAAATGCTTCTCCCAACAGCACTCCAGTTTGTGATCCTATACCTCTTGAGCCCTCACGCCATCACTACTTTGACCACAATACTGTATCTGCAAAGATATGGTCACCGCCTACGTGGATGGCTGCTCATTCATGCTCGTGGTGTGGTATGGGTCAACAATAAACCATATGAACCCCAAAACTTTCAACTGGGACCTCAGTCTTCTCAATATGTTGAAATTGCAGGCATCTTGATTACCCTCCAATTGGCTGCAGCAAAGAACATCAAAACGCTTGTAGTCTGCACTGATTCTAATTATGTCCGACTAGCTTCTTAATCCACTTAAATGCGTATATATATATATATATATATATATATATATATATAGAACATAGAGAGATCTACTTTGGCCCAACACAGACGTGCCACTTCTTCAGGACAGGACTCAGCAGTACACCTACACCTAAAAGAAAGCGGACACTCCTTTGAGGACAGTCAAGTACGTGTGCTGGCCAGAGAAGATCGCTGGTTTGAGAGGGGTGTCAAGGAAGCCATCCACGTCAAGTTGGAAAAACCATCTTTAAACAGAGGTGGTGGACTAAGGCACTTTCTGTCACCCACGTACAATGCAGTTCTCCACTCTTTTCGTCAGCATTCCAAACATTCACGCTGTTTGACCAGACCTGGAGACTCATTAACATGTGACCCAACAGACAAAGGGGAAGCACCCCAACCGAAACTAGATGAACGACCCTGCCAACCACCCTGCCAAGGACTCTCAGGTGACCACCCGGGCCATTAACATGCCAATGGTCCACAGGGCTATATTTTCAAGCTCTGCCCCAGCAAACTTAGAACTGAAGAAGCTCTCTGGAGAGAGGGCGAAATGTTTTCAAGGAAACCTTTCAGTCCAGTTGACACAGAGAGATCTACTTTGGATAACCATGAAGTTTTTTGTCCTAAAGTGCTCGGCGATGGCCGCTACCGCTGGCGCCATGATCAGGTGCTGAAGGCGGTTGCTGAGTCCATCAATGCTGCTATGAACCAAAGCAAGCACCTACAACCACCAAGGTGCGAAATCCCATTTGTAAGAGCTGGAGAACAGCCACCTCCAGGATAACCAACTAACTACTCTATGAGATCAAATCCGTGGTGGCCACAAGGTTTGTCAAATTGAGTTTGAAATCTCAGACACCATTAGACCTTCAGACGTATTTCCGCCTCATATAGGCCACGGGCCAGCTGACATGAGGGTTGGACTCCACTGCCGAACTACCGAGTTCTGGGTGTTGAAGCACACAAAACCAACTGGGAGACTGGGAGTTCTGGACCTGCATCCGCTTCTGGACCCATTGGAGCGAAGTTTTCTTTATGCAAGAAAAGCTCACCTATCTGATGGTCAATTGCTGGGTGTCAAATATCCAAATTAATTTTGAATCCAAAATCCATTACTTTTGAATCCAAATTTAGGTTTACCAGATTAGAATAATCCAAAGTGTCTCATCGCCATCCACTTTATACGTTCTATTATAATCGCCATTAAGTTCTATACATGTATAGAACTTAATGAACTTATTATGTATAATATTTTTCATTCATATAATCATTCATTGGTGTGAAACAAATTGTCATTTTCCGTCAGTGGTTTCCTGTTTGTTGATTGGAATATAGACGCGGCGGTCATTGTCTCAGAACTGGTGCCTTCAGATAGAGATTGATTAAACTTAATTACAATATAAACTTCTGACTTTATATGTTTCTTCCAACAAGTGGAAGTGGTGCCCCCTAATGAGTGCAAGTGGAATTAAGAAAGCCATCTATTAGTTTCACAAATTCATAGAAGATCGAAGCTTCACGCTACACCTGTGCAAGACGACCAGAGTGCCAACCTTTGTACCCTCATCTACCAAGTCCAAGTGATTTCCATTTGTGCTGAGAGGTTCTTTAAGAAGGGGTGGGAAAGGACAGAATAATAGAGAGTAGGGCAAACAAGGTGAGAAGGTGGTCAAGGAGTACTAGGGATGCAGGGGAAAGAGTCTTTGATGTCCAAAAGTAATTTTCTACCATGGTAGCGGTGTGTGTGTGTATGTGTGTGTGTTTTCCTGTGTTTCCATTTACACATTCCCCATTGCATCCACACACTCAAATACCTGAATGTCTGAGATCAAGAGAGAGCACGCTGAAAAGGTTTACAACACACAAAGCATTCAAGGAGAGCATTGAAGCCTCTTCAATGAAACCTACAAATCACTGTAATATCCATAGATAAGCCAAGAGTACTGTTCTATTATTTTGGTTTGCAATTCTCTATGGAGAATTGAATACCTCAATTGATTTAACACCACTGTCCCACTCTCAAAACTGTAAAGGTCAAGACAAAAGTAAAATGAAATAAGCTCAATACGAGGAAGAAGTGATGCCATTTTGTAACAGCAGTGTTTCAGTTGAAAAGTGATACAAAAGGAGCGAAACACTTAACTCTGGTCACTAGAGCTGGGTGGTATACTGGTTCATACCGAATACCAGTATTTATTTTTCTTATTATATGAATTTTTTGTATACTGCAATACCGGTGAGTACACAGTGTACACAACGTTTGGATCGCCGTACGGCGGAAAGCAGCAACGCCATCATTTAACAGAGGACTCTTGCTGTGCTGCATTCGAATGTCGCTGGAACTCAGTAAAATCCATGTTGGAAAGACCAGAGTCCGGAGCCTGGGAAAATCCAGAGCAGCAGAATTTTCACACTTGCCGTTCAGCTACTCAGCTACAGACGAGACCTGAAGTGAGGCAGCAGCCAGCTGAGCATCACCGTGGATTGCGCAATGACTCGGCTGACGGTGCTGGCATGCTATGTAGTGAGACCGCATCGCTGTCTCTCTGGATGTCGCTAGTAACTATAGCAATATGAAGTAAATTTTCATAGTTTAGCTAATGTATATAATATATATTGTAGCGTTTTTTTGCCAACAACTATGTGTGGAACGTGTTTCTTATGCTGAGCAATCATAAAACAGCTAAAAAGAGGCACTAGGTGAGGCACGCAGTTCTCCTGCCTCATAGTAGGGGGCGTTTGTGATTCCAAGGATTCTTCTTATGATTCAGCGGCTGCAGAGTAAATGACAGTGCGCTGCTGTGCTGCGTTCATTCATTTTTTTTCCATTTGCCTGGCCTTACTTTCGAAATGGAGGATTACATATATAAAATCTTTTAAAACTAAAAGACAATGAAAAATTCTACCAACAAGTTATCGATGCTTTGGTTCAGAAGGATTGGCGATAGACTTTATTTATAAGTAAATGTAAGAATACAACGTTTTTTTTCAATTAAATGTGCTTTTTTTATGCTACAGTTTGTGTAAAATGTATGTGTAAAAAATGCTGATATTCTGGCAGGGTAGTGATAACTCCAGGCGTGACGTGGCCTAACGTAGTTTGATATACTTAAAGTGGTGGAGATGAACAACAAGCAGCGAGCCAGTTAACCCAGATAAAAGACCAGATAAAAGCCTTACATCCGGGACACACCACTTTACCTATAAACCATCTGGGTAAGAGACACGCCCTCACATGTCTGCCCGCAGCCCCCCCCGGCTGCGGGCAGTTGTTGGGGGGGGGGGCCCAACAACTAGAGAAGACTGCCGGAGGGAACCTGGGCTGGTAATACCACTTTGCCAGCCACCAAATGCACCAGCTTGAGCCTATCTAAAGTCACGCACTCCTGACGACCACCCATGTCTAACACGAAGGACTTAGCACCAGCCTCTAACACCCAAAATGGTCCCTTGTACGGGGGGGTGTAGGGACGATTAGTGAGCATTATGCCTCACAAAAACAAAACAAGCCATTGCCAGCTCCGTAGGCACGAAAAACCATGGAAAACAGTGATGCAACGGAGATGGACCGAGGGCCGGGTCAGCAGAAAAAGCATGCCCCACAGGAACTGACAAAGAAGCAACCCTCTCCGGTAAAAACTCCCCTGGAATGCAGAGCGGCTGCCCAAAAACCAACTCAGCAGGCGAAGCGTCCAAGTCCTCCTTAGGAGCCGAACGCAGACCAAGCATCAGCCAAGGCAACTGATCCACCCAGTTACCAACAGAGAGCACAGCGCACAACGCTGCCTTGAGGGAACGATAAAAACATTCACACATTCCGTTAGCCTGGAGATGGTACGCAGTGGTGCACTGAACCTGCGTGCCCAGGGACCTCGCCAGTGCTGACCACAACTCGCAAAAAAACTGAGGACCCCTGTCAAAGGTAATGTCAGATGGGCAGCCAAAACAAGCTACCCATGCAGAAAGGAAGACACGGGCCAAAGACGCGGGCCAAATCCACGGACGTTGTGGAGGACAAAAAAAAAAAAATGCTTCCAGCCACCTGGTGGTCTGATCCACCATAGTTAACGTAAAACGCTGTGAGGATGGCAAAGGGCCCACCAGGTCGACATGCACATGGTCAAAACGCCTGGCTGAGATTGAAAGTAGCTCAAGGGGCGCCTTGGTGTGATGATGAACCTTAACCCGCTGACATGCCACACACGGCCGACCATTTCTTAATGTCTTTGTGCAGGCCAGGCCAGACGAATATAGAACCAACCAGGTTCACAGAAGCCTGGACCCCCGGGTGTGAGAGGGAGTGAACTAATTAAAAAACTGGCGGCGCCAAGGCCCTGGCACGGGACCTGGACGGCCAGTGGAGACGTTCCAGAGAAGGACAGGACCACCTTCCTGCACAATAACTTCCTGGAGTTTGAGACCTATACTAGCTGACCTAAGGACAAGTATATCTGGGTCGCTGGGCTGGTGGGCAGCCATAGCAGCAAAATCCACACCTAGGTGCACAGGACACACCAACACCCATGACAGGCAATCTGCCACATGCCATCTGCCCTTCCCTGCCACATGCCAAATATCTGTGGTGAACTCAGAGGTCGCCACCAGGTGGCGCTGCTAACAAGCAGACCACTGCTTAGTCACCTTGTCCATATCAAATGTCAATGGTTTGTGGTTGTGGTTGTGTTTGTGGTTTGTAAACATAAGCTGTTTAACCATGCCCAAAAATTCCTGCAGGCCCTTCACTGAGCTTGGACAGGGAAAATCCACAACCACCTGCACCTTAGAGGGCAATGGAATCGCTCCCTGTGCCGAAATCCAGTGGCCCAAAAAATCAATCAACAACAGCCCAAACTAGCACTTTGCCGGGTTGATAATCAAGCCATGATCCTCAAGTCACTTAAACACAAGTTTTAAACGAACACAAGGTCATGCAGCAATGAGTCCAATAGCCTCTGAAACATCTGAGCAGCCCCTCTCAGGCCAAAAGGCATTTGAGGAAACTCAAAAAGCCCGAACGGGGTAATCACTGCGGTCTTGGGAATGTCATCTACCTGCACAGAAACCTGGTGATAACCGCGTACCAAGTCCACCTTAGAAAAAAATCAGTGCCCGCCAATAGAAAGGAAAAATCCTGGATATGCGGAATAGGATAATGGTCCTGTGTCATTACATTGTTTAAGCGGCGCAAGTCCCCACACGGTCGCCAGGTACCGTCTGCTTTGGGCACCATATGCAGCGGCAAGGCCCAAGGACTTTTCGAATGCCTCACTATACCCAAACGCGCCATCGTAGCAAACTCCTCCCAAACCAAAGCAAGTTCGGTGGCATCAAGGCTCGTGCACGCACAAAAAATGGAGGACCAGTGGTGGGAATGAAGTGTCCACACCATGTTTTGCAACCTCAGCCGACAACGCAACAGTGGTCAAAGAAGGATATCAGCCAACAAACGGTGATAAACAGTACCTGCCTGGAGAAATTTGCGCAAGTCAGTGGCCCAGATCCCCCAGTCAGACATGGAAAAGTTGCAAAATACACAGCACTGATCAACCATCGGTTAGCAACATCCACCAGCAGACCATTAGCACAAAGAAAATCTGCCTCGATAATGGGAACTGTTATGGAGGCCAACACAAAGTCCCACACGAAATTGTGTCCGTGGAAACAGTCATCAACCTGTTACCAAATGTCCCAATAGAGGATCCATTAGCAGCAGTCAGCTGTGGACCGCTGCCTCAGGATGACAGGTCCGAGTCCGGGAGGAGGCTCTCCTGAGAGCCAGAGTCCATCGGGAACCGTTTCACTGATTAGGAGTCTTGACAAAAAGCAGCTGCTCTCTTTCACCAGCACCCATAGCTGCTACTGAACGCTGTCTGGCATTTCCCAGCTCCTCAAACGTGCACGGTGGATTGCAGCGCCAAGCCTTGCAGCGAAAATGCTGGTGGAAAAAACACAGGTCGTCACGCCTCCTCCTCTTCCGGATGGAGACTCCAGCTACCCATGTCGGGTCCGTATCGTCCGCCGAAAGCTGCACGGCATCTGATTCCACGTTCTGCACAAACGCCTGGAACTTAGTAGGACCTTATCTGCCTCCTCGACCAAACCCCAGAAATAGCCTGCTGCCAGACATGGTGAATTTGCCAGGGCTGCATGTACCAGGGGCAGGAGGTGGCGTAGAAAAATGTGTGGGAAAAGGAAACCACCATCATTCGAGCTCAGCAATGACAGTGGCTGACCCATCGCCCAGACCAGGAAGAGAAAGCAGCCTATCTGCCCTTTCCGCAGCCGACAGGTTGTACCTGCGGAGCAGGAGCTGTTTAAGTGCAGTGTATCTTTCGTGCTGTGGTGGGGCACATAGCAGTTGCATGACACGGTGTGTGGACTGTTGGTCCAGAGCCGCAGCCACCGAAAAGTACCTAGAGTCATCTGCGGTGATTCCTCGAAGGTGGAAAAGCGCTTCGACATGCTGAAACCACGGGGCCGGGTTGGTCTGCCAGAACTCAGGCAGCATAATAGACACCAGGCAGCTTAACAGACAGTCAACAGGCAAAACCGGGCAACACGACCAAAGAGGGGGCACCATCTTCTTCCTTGAACATGTTCCAAACGGGGTCACCAAATGTGACAGGGTAGTGATGACTCCAGGCATGAAGTGGTCTAGCTTAATATACTTAAAGCAGAGGAAATGAACAACAGTGAGCTGCTTAACCCAGATAAAAGACCACATAAAAACCCAGATAAAAGCCCTACATCTGGGACACACCCCTATACCCATAAACTATCTGGGTGAGAGACACGCCCTCATGTGTCCACCACAATATGAGACTTTAAACATAACCTGTTAACTGCTGCCAATCAAATATTGGATAAGATAGTCTGTAGGGTTCATATGTTTGTAAATCTGATTGTGATGATGTCAGTGCATCACCAGCCACAACACTCATCATACATCACTGATATATATGCGTGTGTGTGTGTGTGGAGAGAGAGAGAAAAGAGAGAGAAAGAGTAGTGTGATACATAGTTGTTCTGAGTCACTATGGTAAATCCCTCAAGATTAAGTTTTAGCCTTTGGCTCTGCTAATTGGAGCTAAAGTCTGCTGTAGCCCCTGGGCAGCATACGCATATGTGTGGTACATGAAGTGGTATGAATGTTTATTAATTATGAATGGCATAGTCGAGTGTAACCCAACATTCCCAAATGCTGTAGCAAGTGGAGAGAACAGACCTAGCCAAATCAAAGGTTTCACAAATCAGAGCAGGACCACATAACATGGTAAGGCGGTCTGTTGAAAGAAGGGGGAGATGTCTGAAAAGTTGAGATGATGAAGGTGACACTGATGAATTTGTCATATCCACGTCATCCTTTACCTCCAGAATTGTTAGGATTTGGCAGTTTCTGGATTTTGTCTTGTGTTCCCGTTTGTCCACTAGGGAGCGTGGCAGCCTAGGTCTTCGCTGGTGATGGGGGTTTATCGGAAATTAGAGGCGGATATGAGGCAGCTGCACGCAAGCACCAGCACTGGGTTGTTGTCTCACCTGCAGAGTGGTACCAGGCTTTCTCAGACTAAGGTTTGGCTGTGATCTCTGGACTTTGACTGATGAGGTCGCCACGTTCCCTGAGAAGAAGTCTAGTCTGGTCTTTGGACACCCTGCAGTGGGCCTCCCTGGAAAGAGCTTTGGATTTGAGTTTTTTGGAACAATGTTTTTACTCCAGTTGGAGCGCCTTCTGTTTCCCCTTTTGTACACCCAATAAAGGGTTTTTGTTCTGGAAGTGCCTGCTTGTATCTGCATTTGTGTCCTAAACAAACTGTTTCGTAACAAAAAAAACAAAAAAAAAAACACGAGTTCTCAGACCACTATAATATTGAAGACCACCGACAAATCATCAAAACAACTCTTGCCTCTGCACAGGCAATCATCGCATCATTCTTCGCCTCCTTAATATTTATTAGTAATAATGTATTGCTCTAATGGCATGCTCCAGGTACCTCACTATGCTCAGGCTTTTATAATAACATGAACATTGCATGTTGCTAAATTCTGTGCTGTTCTGCGATAAGGCAATTCAGCTTAACCTGCTTCCTGTGTTGCAACCAATGGTGCCAATGAGAAAATAAAATAGTACTTTCATTACGACAGGAATCATCCAAAATGAAGTACTATTAAATAAAATGGAACTGTCAAGGTCATAGCTTTCTTTTGGGTTTGTTTGTTGATGCATTTAATAAAGGTGATTTACCTTTTAATAAAAAGAATATACAATTAAAGTATCTATCTATCTATCTATCTACGTATATATATATATATATATATATATATATATATATAAAAAAAAATCCCTTCTCACCCCCCGTGGGTGGTTCCTCGTCTATTGTAAGCTCGGGTCCTCTACCAGAGGCCTGGGAGCTTGAGGGTCCTGCGCAGTATCTTAACTGTTCCTAGTACTGCAGTTTTCTGGACTGAGATGTCTGACGTTGTTCCAGGGATCTGCTGTAGCCACTCCTCCAGTTTGGGGGTCACTGCACCGAGTGCTCCGATCACCACGGGCACTACTGTCACCTTCACCTTCCAAGCCTTCTCCAGCTCCTCTCTGAGCCCTTGGTATTTCTCAAGTTTCTCATGTTCCTTCCGCCTGATGTTGCTGTCACTTGGTATTGCCACATCCACCACAACGGCTCTCCTCTGCCCTTTATCAACCACCACGATATCTGGCTGGTTCGCAATCACCATCCTGTCTGTCTGTATCTGGAAGTCCCACAGGATCTTCACTTGGTCATTCTCCACCACCTTTGGAGGTATTTCCCATCTTGACCTTGGGGTTTCCAGCCCATACTCCGCACAGATGTTTCTGTAGACTATGCCAGCCACTTGGTTATGGCGTTCCATGTATGCTTTCCCTGCCAGCATCTTACACCCTGCAGTTATGTGTTGGATTGTCTCAGGTGCCTCCTTGCACAACCTACACCTTGGGTCTTGTCTGGTGTTGTATATCTGGGCCTCTATTGCTCTGGTGCTCAGGGCTTGCTCCTGTGCAGCCAGGATGAGCGCTTCTGTGCTGTCCTGTAGGCCAGCCCTTTCTAGCCATTGGTAGGACTTCTTGAGATCAGTCACTTCAGCTATGTTCCGGTGGTACATCCCGTGTAGGGGCTTGTCCTCCCATGCTGGTCCCTCCTTCAGCACCTCCTGATCTTGCCATTGTCTGAGACATTCACTGAGCACGTCATCCGTTGGGGCCTTGTCCTTGATGTACTCATGGAGCTTGGCTGTTTCGTCCTGGATAGTGGCTCTCACGCTCACTAGTCCTCGGCCTCCTTCCTTACGGCTTGTGTACAGTCTCAGGGTGCTGGATTTGGGAAGGAACCCGCCATGCATGGTGAGGAGCTTTCGTGTCTTAACATCTGTGGTCTGTATCTCTTCCTTTGGCCACCTTATTATTCCTGCAGGGTATCTGATCACTGGCAGGGCGTAGCTGTTTATTGCCCGGGACCTGTTCTTGCCATTGAGCTGGCTTCGAAGGACTTGTCTTACTCGCTGGAGGTATTTGGCTGTTGCCGCTTTCCTTGTTGCCTGTTCAAGGTTGCCATTTGCCTGTGGTATTCCAAGGTTCTTGTAACTGTCCTCAATGTCTGCCATTGTTCCTTCTGGGAGCGAGACCTCTTAGTCACCATCCTACTACATTTCTCAAGCCCGAATGACATCCCAATGTCGTTGCTGTAGATCCTGGTAGTGTGGATCAGGGAGTCTATGTCCCGTTCGTTCTTAGCATACAGCTTGATGTCATCCATGTAGAGGAGGTGGCTGATCGTGGCCTCATTCCTGAGGCGGTATCCATAGCCAGTCTTGTTGATTATCTGGCTCAGGGGGTTCAGGCCTATGCAGAACAGCAGTGCGGACAGAGCATCTCCTTGGTATATGCCACATTTGATGGACACTTGTGCAAGTGGCTTGCCATTGGCCTCAAGGGTGGTTTTCCACAACCTCATCGAGTTCGACACGAACGCTCTTAGAGTCCTATTGATGTTGTACAGCTTCAGGCATTCAGTGATCCATGTGTGTGGCATCAAGTCATAGGCTTTCTTGTAATCAATCCAGGCAGTGCACAGGTTGGTCTTTCGGGACTTGCAGTCTTGGGCAACGTTCTATCAACCAGGAGCTGGTGTTTGGCTCCTCTGGTATCTCTACCAATGCCTTTCTGTGCTTTGCTCATGTACTGATCCATGTGCCTGCTTATCTTGACCGCAATGATGCCTGACATGAGCTTCCATGTTGTGGAGAGACAGGTTATTGGCCGGTAGTTGGATGGGACTGCACCCTTTGTGGGATCCTTCCTTTAGGATCGTTTGCCTCCTCCTCTCTCTCTCTCTCTCTCTCTCTCTCTCTATATATATATATATATATATATATATATAATATATATATAATTTCCTGTGCTACAATAAACCTACAATATTTTCTGACCATTTGACCTCAGCTTATGAAGAGGAGAAAAACAGAAAAAAATGGCATTGTCTTACTTCTTGGGTCAATTTGAGTAAAGACGAGTTAAACATGGGTGCTTCTGTGTTCCACAGGGAATGTGGTTGGTAGCAAACAAAAAGCAAGCAAAACTTACCGAGCGGCGTTAAATATGCTTGTTTGTGAACAATAATCCACTTTTAGACTGCAGTAAACTTGTGAATGACATTTAACATTTCAATATTTAACGTGAACGAAATGTTTAATTTCAGTTTGATATTTCACTGGGATTATTAGGGAACAATCTAGAGACATGTCATTACTTGCACGAGATGCTGCAAAAATCGCACATTATGTATTTTACATTACTACACAATTAATATGATGTTTCATATCATATTGCATCAAAACACACATACTGACCTGAGTGACATGATCTTATATGCATCAGGCAGGTAACACCGAGTGTTCTCCATCTGGACGGGATCCGAGTCGCAGATTTTGTCATCGGTACGGCCGTAGTTAGCGCTCTCGATCATGATGACATCAGTGCCAGGGCAGCGCAGATCGATGGGGTAGGACTCACACGACAGCTCCCTGCGAACCACAGCCATGGGAATGGGGGCACGCGCATAGGCTGGAAGGACAAACGGGTAAAAAAAAAGGGGGGAAATATTTTTCTGATCACCAGAGTTGCTTTAAAAAAAAAAACCTGCATTTCTTGCCATGTCAACTACACAGTGATTAACCACACTATACAGTAATGATGGCATTATGGGAGATTTTTTTAAAGGTCACATCTACTGTTGCAAAGAGACTTGGAATAGAGAGTAATTTCCTGACAAAGTCAATAGGTATTAAGATTCACAGAGATTAACATCTTAGTATTCTCAGATGGCAATGCTAATTATTTTCAGAAGTTGCCTTTTTTTATGTATCAACTCCTCCTGAGGTGAAATGGTAAAAATGTCATTAACTTTGCTGGGATTGGAAACGACTGATTTTTTTCCAGATCAACATCGCTGTTATTCCTTCTCCTTTCTTTGTCAGTGTAATTAAAAAAAAAAAAAAAGATGATCAGCTTCAGTAATGTGGCTCCACTACTGAGCTGCCATTGGCAAATCACATCCAGCCACACAGACAGTGCTTGTGTTTAGTTGTGTGAAAGAAATGGCTGTCATAGCTCAATTATAGCAATGACCTGTTTACAATCTAAGAAAACTTGTATTTTGTTTATTACTTCTCTATAGATATAATGCAGACATATTGGAAAGTGTACAATAATATTCTAACAAAAGTGACCTTTAAACAGTAAAAAGACTGAAAGATTGTCTTTTTGACGTTATGCAGCTGAAATTAAGAGATTGCTTTCAAATTTCTCCCACTGAGAAAGGTCAGAATTAAAAAACAACCCTGAATCTAACAAATGAAACTCTTTTATATTTCTACTGTTCACTAGAATACACAGATGGAAAATTTACAGAAATCTAAAAATATTTCAAAATATGAGTGTGCTAATTATACATAAACGAAATGCAAAATCCAAATGCTGTTGATAATTTGATCAAATTTTCTATACAAATAAAGATTTAGATTTAGATTTGGCCAACACAATGTGCAATTTATGTTGATATATTCTTATTGTATGTATTTGAAATACAATCTTTATTGTTATCATTTTTTTGCAATTATTTTTCTATGTTGTTAGGATTATTTAATTACTGTACTGTCACAGCTGCTGGTCTGCTCCCCTCCCCGCTGCTCCAGTCCCGTGTTCTTGATTGTGCACACCTGCTCTACGTTACCGATCATCCACACCGGCGGATGTAGGCTAGGGCAAAAGGACAAGAGACATTATTGTTGAGTGACGGAAAAAGCGGGGGTTGGTAACCGTAAACACATTGAAACGGGGAGAATCCCGTAGCTGAACTGGGCAGAGAATTGTGGGCATACCGAGTTCCCGCCGGACTGGGGCAGTCCAGTGATGAAGTCCAAAGCGATGTGGGACCATGGACGAACCGGAACAGGTAGCGGCTGAACAAGACCCCCCGGGGCCCACTCCAAAACCTAAGGCCTGAGGTCTTGGAGTGGGCCCACGCCTCTCGATTAGCCTGCCATCCCGGAGCCCGGCGGACGAGGGCCCTGTTGCGTCAGAGATTTTGGTGGCCCTCCCTCGACAAGGATGTTCAGAGTTACGTACAGGCCTGTGTCCCCTGCAATCAGCACAAGGTTCCCCGCCAGGCCCCGGGGGGTCTTGTTCAGCCGCTACCTGTTCCGGTTCGTCCATGGTCCCACATCGCTTTGGACTTCATCACTGGACTGCCCCAGTCCGGCGGGAACTCGGTTATCCTTTCTGTGGTGGACAGATTCAGTAAGATGGCGCACTTCATTCCCCTCCCGAAGTTGCCATCGGCTAAAGAAACAGCGCAACTTATCGTTCAGCACGTCTTCCGTCTTCACGGATTGCCTGAAGATACTGTCTCCGACCGGGGCCCCCAGTTTTCTTCCACCTTTTGGGCCGAATTCTGCAAACTGTTGGGGGCTACTCCCAGTCTGTCATCGGGCTTCCACCCACAATCCAATGGACAGACGGAGAGGTTGAACCAGGACTTGGAGACCTCCCTACGCTGCATGGTCTCTCAGGACCCCTCCTCGTGGTCTTCTTTCCTGGTTTGGGCAGAGTATGCCCACAATTCCCTGCCCAGTTCAGCTACGGGATTCTCCCCGTTTCAATGTGTTTATGGTTACCAACCCCCGCTTTTTCCGTCACTCAACAATAATGTCTCTTGTCCTTCTGCCCTAGCCTACCTCTGCCGGTGTGGATGATCGGTAACGTAGAGCAGGTGTGCACAATCAAGAACACGGGACTGGAGCAGCGGGGAGGGGAGGGCAAGACCGGAGCAGACCAGCAGCTGTGACACTGTACTGTAATGTACCTTATAATAATCTGCATGTTTGGCCTCAGCTCATCATCTACTTTTATCAAAATAATTAATCATCCAATTTAATTAAAAGTATATCACTAAAGTTCCCATGAGTTAATCCTATTCAGTCACATCCAGCTAAAAACAATTTCAAATGTCATTAGAGCCTGATATACAGCAGTGGAAAACAATCTTTCACACCCTTTCGGACACCCTTAACACTTTACACAATTTCAAATATCATGAAATATTTGTGGGGAAAAAATGTTTATATTTCAAAAGGTGCGGCAGCATGAGACAGACATAAAAAAATTGAAATTATACTTTTTTTTTGCTTATTGTTTACAAGGAAAAACTGACAAAGCTAAATTCTGGACAGTTTCAAGACTTCAGTTCTCAACATAATCAGTATCAAAGTCAACAAATAACATGTGAATGTGTTCAAAATTAAGCAACAATTAAATAAACCATCACATCATCAAATTAATATTAGTCCTGCCATTAGCACGCAGTAGAGCTCCAATCCTGTCGGAAAACCTTTTATCCACCACTGTATTTTCTGTGCAATAAAAATCCAGAACTGAGCATAAAACAATAACTGCAAGGTAGCCTTTCAAAAGGAAGTGTCCTTTTTTTAATTGGGTGTTTGTACACACAGCACGTATTGTCTTGTGATTTCGGCTGGCGTGCATGCGCCTGCGATGGTGGTGATGGTGTGAGGGTTGATTGTTCCCAGGGATTCTGTTTATTGTGGAGTAGCTTGGATGTTATTATGATCCATTCTTGAGAGCAACAGTCCCTGTTTTCAAATGCTCTTATCCCATGACAGATTACATATCTGCTGAGGTGTGTTGTCTGGCTTTGGCTTCAACTGGGCGCCACTGTAAATGTAATTTAAATTTTATTTCACATTACAGTAAACTTGTCTCTAGCAGCCTCAGCCAAAGATTTCCATGTGAGATTTTTAGTCATATCTGTTGCAGTAAAAATCAAATGTACGGTGCCTGTTACATAAACAAAATATATTAGATTCAATAGTGCCTACACCCTACACTGTGTGGATAAGGGGCCAGAGACTGTGACTGCAATTGTTCTTTTTCATTTTGTTGTTTTTTTGGGTTTGTTTTTTTGTATTAAAAAAAATGCAACCAGTCAATGTCAAAAGTCCTTTTGGTTTGTGGGAATACACCTGTGCACTTACGTGCACTTAAATGTTATATAAGTACACTCGCACAAAACCTTGCAATCGGCAATGCCAAGCACTTAAAACTGCTGCCCTAACTGCAGGTGTACAACATCCTTACTGAGGCCCTGCACCACCTCCCTCAATCCCCCTGTATTATAACCATAGCAACCCCATCCTCCCTCCTTTGGTTCCCTCATTGTCTAGGAGGTCATCATGGTTACACAAATACCGCAAAGAATCTGAATGAGCTCAATGTCAATGTCTCTGCTAACTTAATACCTCCCATCACCACACACACACATGCACATAAATGCCCTGGGTAAAGTCATGTGAAGGAAAAAATTCAAAGGTAGGACTGCTGACCTCTGTCTGCTAACACCACCTACAAGGGCACTACATTGATAATAGCAGACTCTGTCTTTAAGATAAGACTGATATATAAGTGATATTTAGTGGAAATGTCCTTCCTAATGAACACACACAACCACACACAGAGATGTGACTGCAGGCTAAAGCTGGACACACATTCAGCTGTGCAACTTAGCAGAAGCAAAACTCTAAAGGGCCTTTCTGTGTGCGCACCGGCAGGTAACATGGTAATGGGTCATTTCAGTGTTAGTTTATTCTTTTTTTTGTTTGTTTGTTCTTTCAACAGGCTCTTCAAGTCTACTTCCATGAACATGAATGTAAATTTTGAAGCGGAGGATAATTGAAGCATCACAGGATCAATATGCAGCATTGTAATGCAGCTGTCTAGACAGGCATTAGGTCAGGTGTCTTACAGTTTTGCCTTAAAGCAGGCATCACCAAATAGTGGACCCCGGTCCAGATCCAGACCGGGTGATGGTTCTGTCAGGACCCGTGACCAATCTGATAAATCTACGTGAATAGATTTTCATGGAGCATTTTCCCGGCGGTTGCGGCTATAGACAGCGGGCGCTGCTACTCCAGTTAATACGGCAATAGTTCCATTCAGTCAAGCCAATCAAATCGTTTGTTTACCCTGCACGACCAGTGCACCACGGAAGTTCCACAGCTTGCTGCCGCTGTCAGTTTGCGCTTGCATGGCTTGCTCCAAAAGAAGGAAGTTTGATGAGGAAAACCGCTGTGTTAAAGATGAGTGGATAAAAAAAAATTATGCTCATTCGTCCGTCAGGCAGTTCAAAACCAGTGTGCCTCATATGCTCCAAAAACATGGCATTAATATAGCCACTTTTTATTTATTGTTTTCTGAAGTTGTTGACTTTTTTACTTGAAGTGTAGGCCTTCATTTTTTTAGGCCTTCTCTTTAAGAGGAAAAAAAAGGGTTATTCTTCTCTTTTTGCACTTTTATTTATTTCATTTTGAGGTTTTTGTTTCCTCTACTCTAAAATAAAGGCCTTAAATTTATTTCCCTGGGCTACTTTTATATTTAGTAAAAGAGCCAATTCACTCAGTTAAATATATCCTGCATTAAATGTGGACATAGGGGAAGGCTATAAGACACAAACTCAACTTTGTTAGTAATATAGGCAGTAAAAAGGAAGATGGATGGATGGATGCATGGATGGTAAAACAAGGTTTATATAACATATTAGGCTGCTTTATGATCAAAGCCCATTGACTTTAATCTTTGGAAGATCAAAGGTCAAAGTCCCACCAGAATCCAGAACATCACCAATACTGAATCTCAGGGTTCCTTGGCCCATTATCAACATTTCTTGAAAATTTTCATTAAAATCTGTTCATTACTTTTCGAGTTATTTTGCTAACAAACTGACACACACAAAAGCCGGTTGTCAAATAACATAATCATTGCCTCCTGATTATGCCACAAAAAGGAGCCACAAAAAGAAGCTAATCATTGTTTTTGTGGCTCTTTTCATGTTAGGGTTCTGGAGATTCTAGGGTTGTTTTTGTGTTCTTTGTGGTTCCTACTCTTGTCTACTAGGTGACGTGGTGATTCCAGTCTGCACTTGTGCCAGACGCACCAGCAGCGCGTCACCATCAGCTAGACCATTTAAAGAGGACATGAAAGACTAGAACAACCACTAACCATAAGATGTACATATTTTAAAGCATAACGCTGATATGTAATTTTGGGAGACGTTTTGGGGGCTTACTCATCATGATTTTTATTTTACGTCACTGCCTATGTCACCAAATTGGTTTCGGGTTTCAGTCTCATAGAAGAACACATAGCTTACGAACGAGGAAATGTTGGAGGACGAGGCAGAACGTGAAAATTTCTTTTAAAAAAGTTTATTTTAAAAAGTGCAAAACGTCAGGTAATGTGAAGTGCAAAACTTCAGGTAATGTGATGAGGAAGTGATGAAACTGTGCATAAGAGCAGATAAGTGGAAGGAAATGGCTCATTTATGTGACTTGATTAAGTTAAACTTCATGCTTGGAATGACACATGGCGAGATTATTTTGTTATTGAGCACGGTTGATGACATTGTGATAAGTATGTGCACGCTACGAAAGATTCTAAGACTCGTGGGACTGTACAGAAGGAAGAATCAGTTTGACCCTCTGGAAGTAGCAACATCAACGCCCCTGCTGTCTTCCAGGCGTTGGTAAACGATGTTCTTTGCCACATATGCAATCAGTTTCTTTTTGTCTATTTAGACGACATTTACATTTTTTGAGACCAGGGAGGAGCATGTTCAACGCGTCCGATGTGTTCTCCGACGTCTGCTCGGGAACAAGTTGTTCCTTAAAGCTGAGAAGTGTGATTTCCACTCCTCATCTGTCACCTTCCTCAATTTCGTTGCGCAGCAGGGACAGCTCTTGCCTGATCCCTCTAAAGTGTGTGCTGTAGCGGAATGGCCCACTCTGTCTACATGCAAACAGCTTTGTGGGGTTTGCCGACTTCTACCGCATACGTGGTTACAGCAAGGTGGTGGCCCCGCTTACCTGCCTCACGTCCACTCTAACAGTTTCAGGTCTGAGGTTCATCAGTGGGGGCATTCGTCCCGACTTGCCTGCCATCCTGGTCCAAACCCTACACCTCCTCCAGCAGTGTTTCTGGTGGCCCTCCGTGACTCGAGAGACTAAGTCATTCATCGCCGCCTGTCCTGTGTGTGCTCGGGAAAGACACTGCATCAGCCTCCCGCAGGTCTGCTCAAACCCCTGCCAATTCTGTTGCCCGTGGTCGCACATTGCCCTGTACTTCGTTACTGGCCTTCCTTCATCCAGTGAGCACACCATCATCCTCACCGTGGTGGACTGTTTTTCCAAGGCCGTTCATTTTGTGCCTCTGACCAAGCTCCTGTCGGCCTCAGAGACAGAACTGCTCCTTGTCCAAAACATCTTCCGTCTGCCTCGGAATCCCAAAGTACATAGTTTCGTACAGTGGTCCGCAGTTCACCTCCCAAGATCATTCTGCTCCGCACTCGTGGTGGCAGTGAACCTTTCCTCAGGGTACCACCCAGGGTCCATTGGCTAGACGGAGAGAGCAAATCAAAGCCTCGAGAGCGCGTTTCAGTGCATTTTGGCTTGACATCCTGCTTCCTGGAGTATGTTTCTCCAGTGGGTCGAATATGCACAAAACTCCCTGGTCTCTGCCACCTCTGGAATGTCGTGCTTCATCGCCCTTCTCTGGAATACCAGCCTCCATTGTTCGATTACCACCACGTGGTGAACGTTGCAGCGGTGCGCCTCCGATTGTCGGCTTCCCTGAAAATTCATCCCACCTTCCACGTCTCTCGGGTGTAGCGGAACCTATAGGACGTCTCCCTGGATCTTCTGGGCACCAGGCACAGCCTGATAGAGATCGCTATCTTTTTATGACTGTTGCAGATGTAGCGGCGCCCTCAAAAAGAAGTGTTAAATTTCCAGACATGGTAACTATTACAATTCTCGCAGGAATGTGGTAATGGATTTTGGAATTAGATTTGTAACCTCCTCTCCATAAAAATGTCATTAAAATTTGTTTTAGCACCTGGGAACCTCCTGAAGATACCCAGCCAAATTGGAACGGGAAGGCACCGAGTCAACATGGGAACAAATGTTCACAGCTCATGCTGAGAACAAAGAGCTGTGACACTTCAACAGACTGACAGACAGAGACAATCAACATCTTAAATGCAACTGGAATTAACGTTGTGGGCTATTGTTATCCTTGTTCTTTTATTCTTTTTATAATAAGAACTGTAATCGTACACACACACACACACACACACACACAGACTCACATGAACATGCTGTGATCCTTATCAGACAGTTTTACAACTGAGCAGGTCTCACACCCCTTTTAGAACCCAAAAGGGAGACAAAATTGTGGTCAGATTCTGCTGAAGTAGAAAATACACTCACACATCCACTAAATTTAATTCTAACCTTGCTAAAATTATTGTACAGATGATTAGTAATCGATTGGTGTTCTTTTCTTCTTTGTAGCACCTACATTACCGAAGTGTTGATTTTAAAGATTAAAATCATATTTCTACCATGGAACCACAGCGCCATCTATAGTCCACAAATGGTAGTGGGTTCCTGCCTTTTTCATTATGTTGTCATGTATTTTCAGAACTAATTTTGATATTATATGTAACCTAATGTTTGCACTACGTATCTACCTTATGATTGACATTATTATGTGTGTTTCTGTTAACAATTTCATCAACGAAGGTTTAGAATTTGCTATATTAGTTCGTTTTGGCCAGACGAAACTGATTGAAGCTGTTTGAAGACCACTAAAGACTCTAGAAAAGAAAACTTCTGCTGTTGTCAACCTCCAAAATCCCGGGCCAAACCTACTATCGCGAGAACTGCCAGAACTACCATCATCTGCTGGTTGACAGGTGCAGGGTAGAGCTAAGACCCGGAGTCCAAAAGGCCTGTGTCTGAAGTTCGGACCCGCTGGGAACAGAGGCATCAGAGTAAGAAGAAATGCTCATCAAATCTTCTGGTCACTCACTGGTGTCTCACACAACCAAATTAATTGATAGATATATGATAGATAGAGCAATCTGAAGTTTCTCACTGCCATCCATTCTATACGTTTATAATATAATCACCGCGAAGTGATATGCAGCTGTATAATCGTGTTGTGGGAGATTGGTTGGCGTCATCGGTAACGTATCGCGTCATTTCCTGTTTCTGCTCCGTCCTACTCGTTCACTTCTCCTGGTGTTTGCTACGGTGGATTTACTGTTGTTAATTATTTGTTGCTTTTTGTTTATCCTGTTTAGTAGTACACAAGCACCTTGGTGAAAGTTTAGTAACCGCATGATCTTTTGGGTTCTATACTTTGCTCTCCGTCTATTTCGTTCCGCGCAGCTGCGCTCACTGCTAGCATGGCTAACCTCGCTTCTCCCACCGTTTCTCCTCCGGTGTTCTGCAAAGTGTGTGAAATGTTTAGTTACTCCTCTGCCTCCCTTACTGAGAGTCAAGCGTGTAGAAAGTGTAGCTTATTTATAGCTCTAGAGGCGAGGCTTAGCGAGCTTGAGGCGAGATTCCGCACCCAAGATAGCAACGTAGCCCCTGTAGCTAGCCAGCACCAGTTAGCCTGTGCGGACCAGCCCAGTTCAGCTACTGTTAGCTGTTCCCCTGCAGCCCCCGAGCAGCCGGGTAGTCAGGGTGGTTGGGTGGCGGTTCGAAGGAAGCGTAGTCTGAAACAAAGGCCCGTGGTTCACCACCAACCGCTTCGTGTCGCAAACTGCTTTTCTCCACTCAGTGACGCACCCACTGAGAAACCGACCCTGGTTATTGGCGACTCTATTCTTCGCTACGTGAAGCCGACACCAGAGACCATAGTTAAATGTATCCCGGGGGCCAGAGCGGGCGACATAGAGGGAAGCTTAAAGCAGCTGGTGAAAGATAAGCGCAAATACAGCAAAATTATCATTCATGTCGGCGTTAACGACGCCCGGCTGCGCCAGTCGGAGATTACTAAAGTTAATAAGGAGTCGGTGTGTAACTTCGCCAAAACGATGTCGGACTCCGTAGCGTTCTCTGGTCCCCTCCCGAATCTGGCCAGTGATGACATGTTTAGCCGCATGTCATCGCTCCGTCGCTGGTTGTCGCGGTGGTGTCCAGAAAATAACGTGGCCTTTATAGATAATTGGGAGACTTTTTGGGGAAAACCTGGCCTTATTAGCAGAGACCGCATTCATCCCACCCGGGGTGGTGCAGCTCTTATTTCTAGCAATATAGCAAAGTTGATTGGACAACCAACCTTCTGACAACCCAGGGTGGAGGCCAGGAGGCAGAGTCGCTGTCTTACACGCTTCTCTGCTGCTTCTGTAAAACTTCCGCCCTCCAATAAAAATAAAAATAACAATAAAACTAAAAACGCTCACAGTAACACTAAGTTTAATAATACAATAGAAATAGTGTCAGTACCTCGTCCTCCCATAGTTCACCTGGTAAATAAGTCTAGAGGTGTTAATAATAATAACCTTATAAAAATACACAGCAGTAAACACTCAGAAACAAATAGAACAGTTAGATGTGGTCTGTTGAACATATGATCTCTACGGTCTAAATCTCTTCTAGTTAATGATTTAGTAACAGATCATCTGTCTGATATTTTCTTTCTCACGGAGACTTGGTTGCAGGATGAAGAATATGTTAGTCTAAATGAAGCAACTCCATCAAGTCATATTAATTATCATGTTCCTCGAAGTGCAGGCAGAGGAGGTGGAGTGGCAGCAATCTTCCGCTCCAGCCTTCAAGTCAATCCCAAAGCTAAAGCTACCTGTAGCTCTTTTGAAAGTCTCACTCTCAGCCTCTCTCACCACAACTGGAAGTCAGAAAAGCCAGTTTTATTAGTTGTGGTGTATCGGCCACCTGCAGCTGCTTACACACAGTTCCTGGCGGAGTTTTCAGATTTCCTGTCTAGTTTAGTGGTAAGTACAGATAAAGTCAATATAGTGGGTGATTTTAACATCCATATGGATGATGATACTGACAGTCTTAAGACGGCGTTTAACTCACTGATAGATGCAGTAGGTTTCTCTCAGTTAGTAAATGAACCGACGCACTGTCATAATCACACTCTGGATCTGGTTCTCACCTATGGTCTAGAAACTGAGAACCTGGTAGTTGTTCCCCAAAACCCCCTCCTCTCAGACCACTCACTTATAACCTTTGACTTCACTCTAGCAGCCCGAGCAGCACATGACAGGAAGGTTTACTACAGCAGGTGTCTCTCTGAAGATACTAGAGACAGATTTGTAGCTGAAATTGCAGCGGTGCCCCCTCTAGCGCCTCCTACTGGTGCAACAGATCATTCTGATCTAAATGTTACTCCTGCAGATATTGACTGCTTTGTCAATGTCACTGCAGCCACACTGCGTATAGTTTTAGATTCGGTTGCCCCACTGAAGAGAAGGTTCACACACCATAGAAGACTGGCTCCGTGGTATAACACACATATCCGAACTCTTAAGCAGGCATCAAGACGGATGGAGAGGAAGTGGTATTCAGCCAGATCAGCTGATTCCCAAAGCGCCTGGAAAGACAGCTTACTAACATATAAGAAGGCCCTCCGTAAAGCCAGAACAGCTTACTACACTTCATTAATAGATGCAAATAAGAACAACCCGCGTTTTCTGTTTAACACCATAGCCAGGTTGACAAAGAGTCACAGCTCGGTTGAGCCTTCTATTCCTGCAACTCTTAGCAGTGAAGACTTTATGAGTTTCTTCACCAATAAAATCACTAACATTAGAGAAAAGATCGATCAAGGTCGCTCCATGACAACTGATGAGCTGCCCTTGTTAGCAACCCCATCTAGTCCTGATCCACCTCTGGACAGCTTCCTGCCCATAGATCTCCCTGAGCTGACCTCCAACATTAATGGATCTAAAGCAACCACATGTCTCCTGGACCCCATCCCAACTAAGCTTTTCAAGGATGTCTTTCCTCTAATTGGGGCGTCAGTATTAGATCAGATCAACTTATCTTTGACAACAGGTTATGTACCTCAGGCATTTAAAACTGCTGTTATCAGACCTTTACTTAAAAAACCTTCACTTGACCCAGGCGTCTTAGCAAATTATAGACCGATATCCAACCTCCCATTCATCTCTAAGATACTTGAGAGGCTGGTTGTCAGTCAGCTAACTGATCACCTAAACAGGAATAGTCTATTTGAAGTGTTTCAGTCTGGTTTCAGAGCTCATCACAGCACAGAAACAGCACTGGTTAAAGTCACTAATGACCTCCTCATGGCATCAGACCGTGGACTTATTTCCGTACTGGTTTTACTGGACCTCAGTGCTGCCTTTGACACTGTAGATCACAGCATTTTATTACAAAGGCTACAACATGAGATTAGGATCACAGGGACAGCTCTAGACTGGTTTAAATCTTATCTATCAGATCGATTTCATTTTGTTCATGTTAATGATGTTTCCTCTGAGTGTACAAAGGTTCATCATGGTGTTCCACAGGGTTCAGTGCTTGGGCCAATCCTGTTCACTCTTTACATGCTCCCTCTAGGGAATATAATTCAGAAACACGGCATAAATTTTCATTGCTATGCCGACGATACGCAGTTGTATCTATTAATGTAATCTGATGAAACAGAGCCATTAGCCAGACTCCAGGCATGTCTCAAAGACATAAAAGACTGGATGACCTCCAATTTCCTTCTTTTAAACTCAGACAAAACTGAAGTCATTGTTCTTGGAGCTAAACATCTGAGGACTAGATTATCAGATAGCATTCTCTCCTTGGATGGCATTACTTTGTCCTCCAGTACGGCTGCAAGGAACCTGGGAGTTATCTTTGACCAGGACATGTCATTTCTCCCTCATATTAAACAGGTTTCTAGGACCGCTTTCTTTCACCTCCGTAATATTGCCAAGATCAGGAGCATCCTGTCACAAAGTGATGATGAAAAACTGGTCCATGCTTTTGTTACCTCTAGACTGGACTACTGCAACTCATTACTGTCAGGATGTCCAAATTATTCCATTAAAAACCTGCAGCTGATACAGAACGCTGCAGCCAGAGTTCTGACAGGAATCAGCACCAGGGAGCATATCTCTCCAGTTTTAGCTTCTCTTCACTGGCTTCCAGTGAAATTTAGAATAGACTTTAAGATTCTCCTTCTAACATATAAAGCTCTAAATGGACTATCTCCATCATACCTGCAGGATCTCATAGTTCCATATATACCTAAAAGAACACTCAGATCACAGAGTGCAGGTTTACTTGTAGTTCCTAGAATTCATCAAAGCAGACTGGGAGGACGAGCTTTTAGCTATCGGGCAGCTTTACTGTGGAACCAGTTACCAACCTGGGTCCGAGAGGCAGACACCACGTCTGCCTTTAAGATCAAACTTAAAACCTTTCTGTTCACTAAAGCATATAACTAGCCTCAAACCAAGTGTGTAGGGCTGACAGATCTAGTTTAGTCAGTTTTCACAGTTATAGCTAGAATAGGCTCATCAGACTCTTATTCTTCAATTTTTAGCACAGCTATGCTGCTATAGGCCTACGCTGCTGGGGACAAACACATGATCCACTGAGCAGTTCCCCACTTCCTCAACACCAACCACTCCCTCACGTCCTCTCCTCCTTTTCTTCTTCTTTCTCCTCCTTTTATTTTCACCGGGATTATCTGGGTCCAGTCTTCCTTGTCGTTCTGTGTGTCTCCCCCCCTTCTCTCTCTCTCTCTTTCTCTCTCTCTTTGCAGGTTTTCCGTCTCCAGGCCTTCGTGCTGTACGGACTTTGGCCTATGGCAAACTCAGGGTCCGCTGTCGGCACCTGCCTATACTGTTCATCTCTTTATAACAACCTGCTATGCTGTATTATGTGTATATATGTCTGATATGTTTGTATTTCTATGATTGTATTTTGTCTGTATTTCTTTGGTTTTATGATTGTATCTGTTCTCCCTCTCTCTCTCTTTATTCTCTCTGTCCTGTCTCCCTCTTTTATTCCTCCTTTACCCAGCCAACTTTCAGCAGGATGGTTCCCCCTTGTAAGCCTGGTCCTGCTCAAGGTTTCTTCCTGTTAAAAGGGAGTTTTTCCCTGCCACTGTGCTTACCTGTGGGTTCAGGCTCTGGGTTTCTACCTCTGTAAAGCACTTAGAGACAATTTTATTGTAAAAGGTGCTATATAAATAAAATTGAATTGAATTGAATTGTTCTTTATACATAATAATTTATTTGTGGGTTAAATAAATTTATCATCAGTTGTTTTCCGTTTGTTGATTGGGAAAGTAGATGCTGCGATCACTGTTTCAGAATTTGACACTGTCAGTTAGAGACTTGATTAATATTTTCTTACATAACAAAATTTCGTGTTTTGTTTTGCATAACAAAATTTCATATTTTGTTATGCTTTTCCTCCATTAAACGGAGGTCGTGCCCCTTTTATTACGAGTGTGATCTGATAAGTGAGAACGGCATCTATTAATATTCAGACATTCTTAAACGGTGTGAGCTTTACGCTACACTTTACGCTACACGGGTCAAGCCAGTTCTGGAGTCAGAGTTGGTCCCGCCATCCGACTCCCCTCCTCCTGCCCAAATGATTGATGGTGGTCTAGCGCATCCTGGACGTCCGCCGGCGTGGGTGGCAGTACCTGGTGGACTGGGATGGATATGGTACCGCGGAGAGGTCCTGGGTTCCCCAGCGCCACTTTTTGGACCAGGACCTTCTACGTGACTTCTACCAGCATCATCCGGAGAGACCAGGTAGGGCGCCAGGAGGCGCCCGTTGAAGGGGGCATACTGTTAGGGTTCTGCAGATTGTAGGGTTGTTTTGTATTCTTTGTGGTTCTTACTTTTGTCCAATAGGGGTCGTGGTGATTCCAGTCATTGATGGTGGCAGACGCACCTGCAGCGCATCACCATCAGCGAGACCATTTAGGGCTCTGGCACCTGCGTTTGATCATCCCGTCAGCAGAGTGATATTTAAACTTTGTCTGGATGCTTCATGTCTTTTGGATTGCTTCTCACGAGAGCCTTTTTCAAGCTCACCACGTTTTCCCCAAAGGGGAGCCTAATTTGAGTTGTGGACTTTCTGCAGAGGAGCCTCGCCTGGAAGAACTCCAGAGAATCTAGCTTTTCGTTTGTTCACCATTTCATATTCCTTTGGAGCACTTTTTGTTCTCACTCACTTTCCCAATAAAAGAGTTGTTTTAATTTTTGATTTGCTGCCTCACCACTGCTTTTGGGTCCTGAACTGAGTAAACTGTAACATATCAGTTACCATCATTTATCATGTACTCATGTAACATTTTCCAATGTGTCCAACTAGCCTATGTTGACAGGTTAAAGCCATCTGCACCAGAAAGTTAAACAAAAAAGTAAATAAAAATCATGACCCTTTCTTTGGTTTTGCCACACAAACATGTTTATCCATTCTTTTTCATTTCTCTTTACATAACCATGAAATAGTGACAGGACATGGCTCAGTGGAAAAGATGGATGACTTGTGTAGTGTGTCCTCAAGCAAAACTGTCTTTGTCTCAATTAATCCTTGCTAAGTATTTGCATGTCAACTTATTCTTTAGACATCGATGCAAATACCATTGACTGAAACTCAATGCCTTTGGGCATTTCTGGTGCTTCAGTGTATCTACGTATTTAATCTGTGTTGTGAGCTCGCATAGTAGTTCAAGTATTTCAGTGTGAATGTCTGTTTGTGATAGCTTTACAGTTTGCATTACAGTGTGATTGACAGCAGTCATTAATAGGATTAAGTCCAAGTGCCTCAGAGCTCCCTGTATGAGCTTTCAAAGGCCTACTATTACAGAAGAGAGGAAGAGACATACACACAGCCTACTGGGGCTGCATCCTTACCATAGATGCATATGTATGTATGCTCATATGTGACACCATGAAAGAAATCTATAGAAGGGAAAAAATGTGCTCTGTAATGATACAGAGAATAAATGAAAAAGAGAAAATCAAGGTTGTCCTGCTTCCTACATTCTTACTTGGATGTGAGAGGGTAGCTAAAAATTTAGCCTGAGCACAGAGTAATGCGAAGCCCTATTGTTTTTCGTAGGAATTAATTTTATTAGTGCTATTTTTAGGGCCCAAACAATGACTGGCGTAAGGCCCTATTGTTTTATTTTTAGGAATAACTTTTTTGGGTCCCACAGATGGCCATGAAAAAATGGCTCTCCAGTGCTGCCTACATATAAGTAATTAGGCACTGTTGTCTCTATATTGGTCATTTTCAGCCATCATACTTTAACAACCCCTCCTGGGCTGCCACCTTATCGTGGTGGAGGGGTTTGCGTGTCCCAGTGATCCTAGGAGCTCAGTTGTCTGGGGCTTTATGCCCCTGATAGGGCCACCCATGGCAAACAGGTCCTAGGTGAGGGACCAGACAAAGTGCAGCCCACAAATCCCCCTTATGATGAATGAGGTAGTTGGTCTTGGGTCTCCCTTGCTCTGACGCGGGTCACTGGTCACTGGAGGTGGGGCACGCTGGCGAGCGCCTGGTGGCCGGGCCTTTAACCATGGGGCCCGGCTGGGCACAGCCCAAAGAGATGACGTGGGACCCCCTTCCCGTGGGCTCACCACCTGCAGAAGGGGCCAGAGAGGTTGGGTGCAGTGTGATTTGGGTGGCGGCCGAAGGCGGGGACCATGGCGGTCCGATCCCCGGCTGCAGAAGCTAGCTCTAGGGACGTGGAACGTCACCTCTCTGATGGGCAAGGAGCCCGAGCTGGTGCGAGAGGTTGAGAAGTTCCGATTAGATATAGTCGGCCTCACCTCGACGCATAGCAAGGGCTCTGGAACCAGCCTTCTCTAGAGGGGTTGGACTCTCTTCCACTCTGGAGTTGCCGATGGGGAAAGGCGGCGGGCAGGGGTGGCGATTCTTGTTGCCCCCTGGCTTGGTGCCTGTACGTTGGAGTTTACCCGTTGACTGAGAGGGTAGCCTCCCTCCGCCTTTGGGTGGGGGACGGATCCTGACTATTGTTTGTGCCTATTGTTTGTGCCGGTGTTCTGTTGTTGGACTTCTGTGCTCGTCACAGATTGTCCATAATGAACACCATGTTCACGCATAAGGGTGTCCATATGTGCACTTGGCACCAGAACACCTTAGACCGCAGTTCGATGATCGACTTTGTAGTCGTGTCGTCGGATTTGCGGCTGCATGTCTTGGACACTCAGGTGAAGAGAGGGGCGGAGCTGTCAACCAATCACCACCTGGTCTTGAGTTGGCTCCGATGGTGGGGGAGGATGCCGGACAGACCCAGCAGGCCCAAACGTATTGTGAGGGTCTGCTGGGAACGCTGGGAGTCTCCTGTCAGAAGGAGCTTCAACTCCCACCTCCGGGAGAGCTTCATCCATGTCGCGGAGGAGGTGGGGGACATTGAGTCTGAGTGGACCATGTTCCCTGCCTCCATTGTTGAGGCGGCCGACCAGTGCTGTGGCCACAAGGTGGTCGGTGCCTGTCGTGGCGGCAACACCCGAACTTGCTGGTGGACACCGGCGGTGAGGGATGCCGTCAAGCTGAAGAAGGAGTCGTACTGGGCCTTTTTGGCCTGTGGGACTCCTGAGGCAGCAGACGGGTACCAGCGGGCCAAGCGGAGTGCGGCTGTGGATGTTGTAGGGCTGTGGTGGTTGACACGACTCTGCAACGTCGCGTGAACATCGGGGGCGGTACCACTGGATTGGAAGACCGGGGTGGTGGTCCCTCTTTTTAAGAAGGGGGACCGGAGAGTGTGTTCCAACTACAGGGGGATCACACTCCTCAGCCTCCCTGGCAAGGTCTATTCGGGGGTACTGGAGAGTTGAACCTCAGATTCAGGAGGAGCAGTGCGGTTTTCGTCCTGGACGTGGAACTGTGAACCAGCTCTATACCCTCAGCAGGGTCCTTGAGGGTGCTTGGGAGTTTGCCCAACCAGTCCACATGTGTTTTGTGGATTTGGAGAAGGCATTCGACCGTGTGCCTCGGGGAGTCCTGTGGGGTGTTCTCCGGGAGTATCTCTCTGGGAGTCTCTGCTCTTTGCAGATGATGTGGTCTTGTTGGCTTCATCAGTCCGTGACCTCCAGCTCTCGCTGGACCGGTTCGCAACCGAGTGTGAAGCGGCCAGGATGAGAATCAGCGCCTCCAAATCTGAGGCCATGGTTCTCAGCCAGAAAAAGGTGGAGTGCCTTCTCCGGGTTGGGGAGGAGATCCTGCCCCAAGTGGAGGAGTACCTCGAGGTCTTGTTCATGAGTGGGGGAAGAATGGAGCGGGAGATCGACAGGCGGATCGGTGCGGCGTCTGCGGTAATGTGGACTCTGCACCGGTCCGTTGTGGTGAAGAGAGAGCTGAGCCGAAAGGCAAAGCTCTCGATTTACCGGTCGGTCTTCGTTCCTACCCTCACCTATGGTCATGAGCTTTGGGTAATGACCGAAAGAATGAGATCACGGGGACAAGCGGCCGAAATGAGTTTCCTTCGCAGGGTGGCTGGGCTCTCCCTTAGAGATAGGGTGAGAAGCTCTGCCATCCGGGAGGAGCTCGGAGTAGGGTCACTGCTTCTCCGCATTGAGAAGAGCCAGATGAAGTGGCTCTGGCACCTAGTAAGGATGCCTCCCGGACGCCTCCCTGGTGAGGTGTTCAGGGCACATCCCTCTAGTAGGAGGCCCCTGGGAAGACCCAGGACACGCTGGAGCGACTATGTCTCTCAGCTGGCCTGGGAACGCCTTGGGATCCCCCCGGAAGAGCTGGATGAAGTGGCTGGGGAGAGGGAAGTCTGGGCTTCCCTGCTTAGGCTGCTGCCCCCGCGACCTGACAGCGGCAGAAGATGGATGGATGGATACTTTAACAAATTCCTGGAGATCATCAGATGATCAGTTTGTCTTTATATGTTATAACGTTATCTCAAGACATGGGAATGGAAATTACAAACCTTTTCACTTTTCTTCACATGGAAAAAGTCACTAACAAGCTTCATACTTTAACAACCTCGTCCCAGAAATTTACTTAGATTGTCTTTCTATTATTGCTGCATCGCGCAGCTTTTTATTTTGTCGACTACTAGTGTGAGTGAGGTGACCTGGCAAATGCCCTGCATAAAAAAGCAAGTCACAGTAACTCTGACCTACATTGGCAGGCTTTACTGTAAAACGTTTTATTTTGTTCTCAGCCTGAACATCATCAACATCACCTTATTATAGGCTAGTCGAGCAACACTTAATATCCGGAGCATTTAAAATCAATAACCTCACATTCACAATTAAGAGTAGGAAACTAAGATCACAGCACAGATACTGTTAAAACTCAAAGATAAAACATGATTTTAAGAGATTAGTCAATAACAACTATGTGACCTTAACAAGTTTGTCGGACAAACTGTGCATTGTCGCCGTTTACATCTAAGACACCAATGAGACGATAACAACACAGACTATTCACTGAAAATAAAAGTAAACAGATTATTTGCATTTGTTCTTGAGAATATGCAATAGCAAAACAGTTGAACATTTTAAGTTGTGACTTAATTGACTTCAGTCACAGCTTTGCCATTGCACCACCTAACATTTATAGCGGACATCTCGGAGTCTCCCCTGGATCTCCTTGTACCAAGGACGAGATCAGTATCTTTACGACTGTTTTAGATATCCCCACTCAGCAAGGAAGAGGCCCCAGTTGTTCTAACACGAAGACCTTGGTACACTCACCACCATCCAGGTCAAGTAAAGGCCAGAGAGTTAATCAAACAGCTAGGTGAGAGGGGAGAAGACACCTCCCTTCACCAAATGGAGAGCAGATGTTCCATCTCATCCCAAGACAATAGGCCATTTTACGCTGCTGCAGATGAGTAGCTGGATTCGAAACAACAGCCTGGCCAAACTGAATAAACAGTATGGACCATGTCACTTGGTTCATATTCCTTGTGTTTTATTCATTTTTCTTATATATATGTATATATATATATGTATATATATATATATATATATATATATATATGTATATATGTATATATGTATATATGTATATATATATATATGTATATATATATATGTATATATATATATATATATATATATATACCTACACAAATCATCTTGCGGGCCGAATAAAACCCGTTCGCGGGCCGGGCCCTACGTTTGACACCCCTGATCTAGAGTACAAAAGTAGTAATTGGTTCAAGCCTTATTTCACCACCTTGCCACATACATTTGTTAATTTAATATTGTCGCACAAGATATCTTGGGTATTGTATACGTATTTTTAAGACTGATATAGTTGTATGCGTATTTTTAAGACTGATATGTATATATATATATATATATATATATGCTTGTATATATATATATATGTATGTTTTATCTATGTTTTATCTATGTTTTATAAATGAAAAGCTGGAATTCAGTCTATAACAGATGCTACACGTGTTTTAACCTATCACAAGTAAAAACATAAATAGCTTTGTCTAGAATGAATGTACAAAAATAGTCATTAGACATGATGGTGAGAGACATATGGGTTTTATATTTTGTTTAATTTTTGAAAGGAAATTCAAACAAAGTCTGAAGCCCTTATTCCACAGAGGAGAAGATTTGAATATTGACGGGGGGGCGGGGGGGACAGAAAGACTATAAAAGCAAAAGGAGTTCTTTGTTCGAGGCTTTTTGTGCTTCTTGCCACTTCTTCTATCTTTTGTCTTCGTTACCCCATGTTTCGTTTTTGTTAACTTTTTGAGTCAATTTTTGAGCTAGACACTTCTCCTCGGTTAGGTTCCGTGGTAGTGACGCAGACTCCGTGGCAAATTAATTGCTTAAATTCCTATAATATTGCCTTCTAAGAGAACATCTTCGAACAATTTTTGGAATTTTTTTTTTTTTTTTAATTTTACTTTGCAAAGACCACTTTGACTCACTTTGTCCAGTGAGTAAGATTCCCGAGACCATCTCAGACCTGAATACGCATCTCCGCCTCGTATCCACGGGCCAGCTGACCTGCAGGTGGACTGGACCAGCCCTCTTGAGTTCTGGGTGTTGAAGCCTGAGAGACTGAGAGTTCGCGACCTGCACCCGCTTCTGGACCCATCGGAGCGAAGTTTCCCGCATGTAAGAAAGATCAGTGGTGGTCTGCTGCGGTCTCAAAAAACCAAATCAAGTTTTGATTCCAAATTCACTAAATTTTAACCTAAATTTGGATTTATTAGGGTAGACTAATCCAGTGTCTCACCGTCAGTCTGTTTCAACTTCTCATTCTAATCGTTGAGTTTATACATGTTTAATCTTGTCCAGTCATATAATCATCTGTTGTTGCTAATAAATTAATATTTTCCGTCAGCGTTTTCCCATTTGTTAATTGGAAAATAGGCACGGCGATCAATGTCTCAGAACTGGTGCCCTCAGTAAGAGATTGATTAACTTTATTACAGTATAAACTTTTGATTTTATATTTCTTCCATATAAGTGGAAGTGGTGCCCTCTAACGAGTGCAAGTGGAATTAAGAAAGTCATCCATTAGTTCTACTGTCTTCACGCTACACATTATTTACATTATAAATTGCAGATGATCAGAAGTTTAGATTTTTTGGTATATTTTGTCTACTTATTTCATTACCACTGATTTAATACTAACGAAATAAAATAACAAAATACATATTAAAAATAAAACACTTGCACTCACCAACAGGGTCTCCTCCTGCCTGCTTATTTGAAAACGAAGCTAAACAGCTAGCGTAGCGCTTGGCCGATCTCTTCTCACAAGATCCAGCTTTTCATGAAAGGTCCGTCTTGAAAATGGCATGGCTAGTATATCTGCAACCAAATCTTTCTCTTCTCATCCTTCAGCCATCTTGGGTTAAAAACAAAATATGACAGCTGTCGGTAGCTGGATCTCCAAGTTTAGCTCAGAGTTATTTCCAAGTGCTGGCTCTCATGAGTGTGCTTATCCAATCACAGGACACGTACATGTCCAGTTCAGCCTAACGCCTGCTAGCTGGCACTGGTCACAGTCTCAAGATCTGATTAGCTATCGCAACTGACTGTCTCCCTTCACTTACAGCACTCAAGCGCCTGCTCCTGTTGATTCTGAAGGCGTTAGGCAGATTTCATAGAACCTGACAACACAAGCTAGCTGAAATATGATTGGATAAAAACTCTACCATAATATACAACACTGGAAGCAGCACAAAAGCGGATTTAATATTACATGAACAGAACTGACTATGAAGAATAATTTTCTTTACATATTTACAAAAGAAAAAAATTGCTTCTCTGACTATGTTTAGGCCAGTAGGGAAAGCCTGGGCCCCTGAAGGCCCACCACTATATATATACACTACAACATGCCAACACAATGAGGAGGAACAATAATTGTTTAAAAAAAAAAATTGCAAGAGTAAACTACAGAAATGGAAACACTTCTTCAGCACCACCCTCCAGCTGTGGATTCAAATAAACACACACACACGCACACAAAAAATTGCTGCAGTTTTTTCATCCCTAGTTGGTACTTCGATCCATGCTTGAATTAGAAACTGTAAGTGGAAGGTTTAAAGATATTATACTTGATGCTTCAATTTCCTGAAAGCTTCTGAACTTTTTTTTCAGTATTTGAAGTATTTTTAGTCTTTAGACTTGTAAAAACGGCACTTCAGAATTATGAAGAGCACATGTTGAGCCGTGTTGTCAGGAAACTCACCGATAGTTATGGGAGCGCACAAGGTTGCAACGAAGAGCAGGCATCTGATCCACATGACGTCTGAGGTAAAACTGGAAGTAGATATGGAGATACTTCCTGCCGAGCCCAGACGTTCTTATGGTGAGCTGTTCTCGTCACAGCTCAGTGTCCTTGACTCCATACAGGGCCTGCAAGAGGATATTCAAAAAGGATTCGCTCACTTGGATTTCACAACTGAACCAGTTAAATTACTTCCTCTTCATTCTCAGGCTGACGTTTTTCTAAACCCCCAGTAATTATTTCCAGCTGCTTAAAATCAGCAGCTATTTGATTTTCAATCCACTAACAACCAACTTCGAATGAATCATCTTCCCACAAAACTGAAGAAACAGTTATTAGAATTAAATATCTATTTGTGCTTTGACATCCTAGTCTGAAGTGTCTGTTTATGTGCAGGCGATCGATCGATGCTTTAAATAACGACTCCCAACACTGGCAAATGAAACTTCCTGTAAATCACAATAATCAATAAAACTGTTCAATGACGCTGAAAGAAACAGAAATGATTAATAGAATGATTAAAAAGCAGATAGAAAACACGTAACAGTAAGTCATGTCTACGTTTCAGTAGTATGAAGTAAATGTTATGAAATATATTTTACAGTATGTAATATAAAAGCACATATATTTTTAAATGTAGTTTTTGCAGCATTACACATTATACAATACAAAGACTAATACAGTAATTATAAGCAAATGTTCTAGGGCAGGGATGGACAAACTTTTTGACTCGCGGGCTACTATGGGTTCTAAAATTTGACAGAGGGGTCGGACCAGGAGCAGATGGAGTGTTTTGGTATCCCACCTCATAGAAGAAAAAAATATATCATGGGATATGTAGAAAACATGTGCTTTAATATCAATTGAAAATGAATAAAGCACTACAACAAAATACCTGTCTTTGAAGCCCCACAGTATTTAGCTCTTTAGTGAAATGACTCTTAAAACATTGAAAATACAGCTTTTTTAATTACTAACAGTTACTATTTAAAAGCACTGAAAGTTCATCATCACTCTTTAAAATCATCATCATCACTCTCTTCCTTTCCTCTTTATTTCAAAAACAGTCCAGAAGATGCAGATGCACATGTCCTTCCCCAGCTGGCATTAAATGTTTAAATGTTGTTGAAATTAGTATGTTTATAAGAATACGTTGATTCAACATCAAAACAACGTTGAGCACCAAATGGTTGTCATGTTGTTATCTAACCACAAATTCAACATTAACATATACTGTAACCATTTTCAAAGAATCTTTGAGTTGTAAATCTATATTATTTATAAACCAATTTTCAGTTATATATAAGTTGAATATTTAACGTTTCAACATCCAAACAATGCTTTGAAATCGATCACGGTTTGCTTCATACATTGATTAAACATTGGCAAAATAGCTATATTGAAAAATATAACGTTGGAAAGACATTGCTATTTCAACGTTGGTTAGATTTGCAAAATGAAAAACCAAAATAAACGGTTATTCAACACTGGCACCTGACAGTGAACCGAACCAACGTTAAAACGTCAGCTAGGTCTCTTTCTATCCAATGTGTTCCCGCAGTGCCAAAACAACCAGCGAAAGGACGCAACAGAGTTACGGCGGGCCAGTATGCGGAGCGCGTTATATATTTGATTTGGTGCGCATTGTTTATTTTGAGAACATACGTGCACCTGCGCACCACTTCTGTGCACCCGTTAACAGAAATGATGTGTAACACGTAAGGCTTATGGAACAAATAATTTTTCAAATGCATTTTTTACATAACACAACAGAGAAACTTACATTTAGTTTCTATGGGAACCGTGCAGAGCAGTAGTCTCCCGTTCTTTCGTTGACTGCTTGCTAGCATGCAGCTCTGGAAAAAATTAAGAGACCACTTCAATTTTTTCTGAAATCAGCATCTCTACATGTTTACATTTATTTTTGGAATTTGGAAGAAATGTTGTCAGTAGTTTAAAGAATGAAACTAAAATGTTTATTTTACTTAAACACATACCTATAAATAGTGAAAATCAGAAAACTGATAATTTTGCAGTGGTCTCTTAATTTTTTCCAGAGCTGTAATTACTGTGCTTTGTGGCAAAGTGACGGCTGAGATTATACTCCTTAAAAACCATTACAGTCTCACTGCATATCAGGCATACAGCAGTTGATCTGTGTTCAATGAAAAAAAAACATTTGTTTGTCCACTCCTTATTAAATACTCGACATTCTCTGTCCACTTTCCTTTTCTTATGTCCGCTCATCTTTACAGAAGGGCTGGGTCAAAGAGTAATGCACAAACATGGAGTAATATGCCGCACCTAAGGTCAATGCACCTAGAGTGCGCCGTCTAGTGGGAACACATGAGAATTGCAGGGAAAAAACAAGGTTTAATATAATTTCTTCCAAATTCGGCGAGCCGGATTAAAACCCTTAATGGGCCGCACGTAGCCCGCGGGCTGTAGTTTGCCCATGCCTGTTCTAGGGTCTGATTTTACACTAAAAACAAATGTTGCTTTAATATGAAAAATGATGCAAACATTTGTATTAGAATTTGCAATAAATGATTAACAATAAGTGTCTGGTCTATGAGATTGGTTATAGCAAACATGATTTCTTCGTCTTTTCTCTTTTTTTGCTGAAGGTGATCATTGATCATTGTTCACTCCACTCCTCTCTCACTCATACACTCTTCCAAAGATCAATTCTGCATTGTCCAGGATTCTTACATTTTAATTTGGGGGAGGTGATTTCTTTTCTTTTATCCTAACATCAGAGCTGTTCAAAAGTAACAGCAGCCCTACAGTGAGAGCCTGAAAAGCCTTAAGGAACTGCATCCCCAGGAGGGAAAAAAGTAAGCTTGTGTGCACATATCGGCAGCAGATTGCAAGAGTTTCAGTCGGGGAAAGATGGAGTAAAGGAGACAGTTAGAACCATGGGCAAAAAAATGATGTATACCAGAGACTATTGATCAGTGTTACCAGAGACAATAACCAGCTTTCTCCAACATGCCATGCTGCGATGGTATAGCTCAGCTTTGACACAGTCTTTTTCTTTCAATATCTTTGGATATGAGGTTAGAACAACAGACCTCTTTTATTATAGAAACCAGACAGCCCTTTTTTGTATCAGCAGAGATGCGGAAAGCATTGTCTGAATGTCGACAAACGCAGAAATGTCTGTGCTGTGGGAAGATACCAAAATATGTTGAGGCACAGGTACAGGCCTAGTAGAGAAATGAAAATAGCTGTGTTTTTATCTATGCTTGTATTAGCTTTGTTAAGAAGGTCAAAATGGATAACTGGAATTTAAATTCATTTTAAAATAATTGCCCTACAAGCAGAACATTTGATTTTTACAGTCAAAACTCCTTTAAAAAGAAAATTCTGGAAAATGATCTTTTGTTGTGTTCATTTATTTTAGTTTATTATTACATTAATATAATGTTCTTTAGTCTAAAAGTGTAAGAAATTGGTCTTGTAACAGTAGGGCTGCCGGTTTGAATCCCAGGACAAGTCACAGGCTACAGTGCCACTGATCAACGGCATCCAATCCCCACTGCTCCCAGAGAACACAAAAAAAAAAAAAAAAAAAAAAAAAAAAGTGCTGCTCACTGCCTACTGCCCCTGCACGTCTTGTGTGTGTGTTCACTAATAGTGGCTTAATTACAGAGGTCAAATTCACTATCAATAATTACTGTGTGTACAAACTAATAACTATAACTACTACAATTACAACTAATTGTAAAACCAATTTGTATCAAGTAGAATGTAGAATGTACAGTAGATTTTTGAGCCAGTCGAAAAAAAAAAAAAAGTGGAAAAATGTCAATGGAAAAAGTTAGAGATTTTCATCATCTCTGACTTTTTTTTGGAAAATAAGCCCCAGCAGTGCACTTAGATGCATTTACCTTTCTAAAAATCAGGTTGTGTGGCTAATTTAGCAGAGACTGTCTTCATAACAGTAACAGTTCCCGACAACTCCCCCAAAGTGACAGAATCACAATAGTCTCTCGTGCTGTATACTCCCCGCCCCCACCCCACTTTAACAACTCAACAAGCTGGCCCACTGTGACTGATTGGTCTCTAATTCGCTTCAACATGGGCAATCTGACCAGCTGTCTCCAGCTAGACACAGGAGGAATACACAGACATATGGCCGGATGCCACCAGCCACGGCCTTTCACTGTTCCATAATTCAAAAGCTATTCCATCACCCCATATGCTCCGTCACCATCACAGCCATCAGTAAATTAACTCTCTTATTTCTCACCGTACTCACTCTGCATTTGCACCCAATAGTTGTGTGATAGCCACGAGAATTTCAGGATGAATCTACAATCAATTTCCACAAGTTATGCTCAGATTTCAGCAGACCTGGTTAGCACCATATGGCTTGATAATGACATAAAATACTGTACATTATCTCAGCACATTCTCTAAACAATTCACAAAAATAAATCACCTTAAACATCACTCTGATCGGATTTGTTTATTGGCTATTATCACACTGATATGTCTGGTGAATTATCACTTCAGATGTAGGCTGATACTATTCAACACTGACCAAGCACATAAGGTTTGGCAAACATCATTTGCCCAAACCCCTCCTGGGCTGCCACCTTATCGTGGTGGAGGGGTTGGCGTGTCCCTATGATCCTAGGAGCTCAGTTGTCTGGGGCTTTATGCCCCTGGTAGGGCCACCCATGGCAAACAGGCCCTAGGTGAGGGACCAGACAAAGTGCAGCCCACAAATCCCCTTATGACGAGTCAAAAATTTGGTCTCAAGTCTCCCTTGCCCTGACGCGGGTCACCGGGGCCCCCTCCTGGAGCCAGGCCTGGGGGTGGGGCACGCTGGCGAGCGCCTGGTGTCCGGGCCTTTGCCCATGGGGCCCGGACGGGCATAGCCCGAAGAGATGACATGGAACCCCCTTCCCGTGGGCTCACCACCTGCAGGAGGGGCCAAAGGGGTCGGGTGCAGTGTGAGTTGGGTGGCAGCCGAAGGCGGGGACCTTGGTGGTCCGATCCCCGGCTGCAGAAGCTAGCTCTAGGGACGTGGAACGTCACCTCTCTGATGGGGAAGGAGCCCGAGCTGGTGCGAGAGGTTGAGAAGTTCCGATTAGATATAGTCGGCCTCACCTCGACGCATAGCAAGGGCTCTGGAACCAGCCTTCTCGAGAGGGGTTGGACTCTCTTCCACTCTGGAGTTGCCGATGGGGAGAGGCGGCGGGCAGGGGTGGCGATTCTTGTCGCCCCCCGGCTTGGTGCCTGTACGTTGGAGTTTACCCTGTTGAACGAGAGGGTAGCCTCCCTCCGCCTTCGGGTGGGGGGACGGATCCTGACTGTGCCTATGGCCCGAACAGCAGTTCAGCGTATCCACCCTTTTTGGAGTCCCTAGAGGGAGTACTAGAGAGTGCTCCTTCTGGGGGTTCCCTCGTCCTCCTGGGTGACTTCAATGCTCACGTCGGCAGTGACAGTGAGACCTGGAGGGGCGTGATCGGGAAGAATGGCCTCCCTGATCTGAACCTGAGTGGTGTTCTGTTGTTGGACTTCTGTGCTTGTCACAGATTGTCCATAACAAACACCATGTTCAGGCATAAGGGTGTCCATATGTGCACTTGGCACCAGGACACCTTGGGCCGCAGTTCGATGATCGACTTTGAAGTCGTGTCCTCGGATTTGCGGCCGCATGTCCTGGAAACTCGGGTGAAGAGAGGGGCGGAGCTGTCAACTGATCACCACCTGGTGGTGAGTTGGCTCCGTTGGTGGGGGAGGATGCCGGACAGATCCGGCAGGCCCAAACGTATGATGAGGGTCTGCTGGGAGCGCCTGGTGGAGTCTCCGGTCAGAAGGAGCTTCAACTCCCACCTCGGGGGAGAGCTTCAATCATGTCCCGGAGGAGGTGGGGGACATTGAGTCCGAGTGGACAATGTTCTGTGCCTCCATTGTTGAGGCGGCCGACCGGTGCTGTGGCCGCAAGGTGGTAGGTGCCTGTCGTGGCGGCAACACCCGAACCCGCTGGTGGACACCGGTGACAAGCTGAAGAAGGAGTCGTACCGGGCCTTTTTGGCCTGTGGGACTCCTGAGGCAGCAGACAGGTACCGGCGGGTCAGGCGGAGTGCGGCTGCGGTGGTCGCCAAGGCAAAGATCTGGGCGTGGGAAGAGTTCGGGGAGGCCATGGAGAACGACTTCCGGACGGCTTCGAAAAGGTTCTGGACCACCATCCGGCGCCTGAGGAAGGGGAAGCGGTGCATTGTCAACACTGTGTACAGTGGGCATGGTGTGCTGCTGACCTCGACTCAGGACGTTGTGGATCGGTGGAAGGAATACTTCGAAGACCTCCTCAATCCCACCGACACGCCTTCCAGTGAGGAAGCAGGGCCTGGGGACTCAGAGGCGGGTTCTCTTATCTCCGGGGCTGAGGTAGCCGAGGTTGTTGAGAAACTCCTCGGTGGCAGGGCCCCAGGGGTGGATGAGATTCGCCCGGAGTACCTTAGGGCTCTGGATGTTGTAGGGTTGTCGTGGTTGACACGACTCTGCAACATCGCGTGGACATCGGGGGCGGTACCACTGGATTGGCAGTGGTGTTGAGGGGGTCTGGTTTGGTGGCCTCAGGATCGGGTCTCTGCTCTTTGCAGATGATGTGGTCTTGTTGGTTTCATCAGTCCGTGACCTCCAGCTCTCGCTGGACCGGTTCGCAACCGAGTGTTAAGCAGCCGGGATGAGAATCAGTGCCTCCAAATCTGAGGCCATGGTTCTCAGCCGGAAAAAGGTGGAGTGCCTTCTCCGGGTCGGGGAGGGGATCCTCCCCAAAGTGGAGGAGTTCAAGTACCTCGGGGTCTTGTTCACGAGTGAGGAAAGAATGGAGCGGGAGATCGACAGGCGGATCGGTGCGGTGTCCGGTCCGTTGTGGTGAAGAGAGAGCTGAGCTGAAAGGCAAAGCTCTCAATTTACCGGTCGGTCTTTGCTCCTACCCTCACCTATGGTCATGAGCTTTGGGTAATGACTGAAAGAACGAGATCGCGGGTACAAGCGGCCGAAATGAGTTTCCTTCGCAGGGTGGCTGGGCTCTCCCTTAGAGATAGGGTGAGAAGCTCTGTCATCCGGGAGGGGCTCGGAGTAGAGCCGCTGCTCCTCCGCATTGAGAAGAGCCAAATGAGGTGGCTCGGGCACCTAGTAAGGATGCCTCCCGGACGCCTCCCTCGTGAGGTGTTCAGGACACGTCCCTCCGGTAGGAGGCCCCCGGGAAGACCCAGGACACGCTGGAGGGACTATGTCTCTCGGCTGGCCTGGGAACGCCTCGGGATCCCCCCGAAAGAGCTAGACGAAGTGGCTGGGGAGAGGGAAGTCTGGGCTTCCCTGCTTAGGCTGCTGGCCCCGCGACCCGACCCCGGATAAGCAGTAGAAAATGGATGGATGGATGGATGGCATTTGCCCAATCTGAACTCATTTATTCACAATCTATATGCTCCCACTAGGCAATGTCATCAGAAAGCACTCAATAAATTTTCACTGTTATGCTGGCAACACCCAATTGTATTTATCAATGAAGCCAGATGAAAGCAATCAGCTAACACAACTGCCTGTCCTTTCCTTAGATGCTGCTGAGAAGCTCATCCATGCCTTTGTTACCTCAAGGCTGGATTACTGTAACTCTCTTTTATCAGGATGCCCTAAAAAGTCCCTCCAAACTCTGCAGCTCGTGTTCCGACTAAGAATAAGAAGCGCAACCACATCTCACTTGTGTTGGTGTCCCTACATTGCCTTCCAATAAAATTTAGAGTAGAATTTAAGATGCTCCTCCTAACCTACAAAGCTGTACATGGTTTGGCACCATCATATATCAGCCCTCTAGGATGCTATGTTCCTTAGATTCAGGTTTATTGGTAATACCACAAATCTCCAAATGTAGATATGGAGCCAGGGCCTTCAGTTATCGAGCTCTTCTGCTGTGAAACCACTTATCAACATCAGTCTGGGCGGCAGACACCCTCTCTGTGTTTAAGAGTAGACAAAACCCTGCTTTTTTGCCAAAGCCTATAGCTAGGACTGTTCGGGCTCTGCTGGGGGAGATCCTTAGACACCAAGCTTTCAGAGCTGGGGGGGACTCACTCATCATGTCTGGTTCAGCTCTAACCCACACTCTCCCCCTGGAGCTGTTGTGCTCCATCTTTTTACAGCACTTCTGAAGCATATTGCTGGATCTCCTATGTCCACCCTCCTGATGCTGGTACTGCTGCTGGATCCAGAACCCTCTCCATGGCCCTGCCTGGATCCTGCTGCTTCTGCTCAATGTTCTCTCTATCCTCTCTGTCTCTCCTCTCCTTTTCCTCTCTATCTCCCCCTCTCCTCTGTCTCTCTCACCATCTCCCCATCTCTCCTCTCCCCATCTCTCCCTCCCAGACGGTCGCAGCAGATGGCCGTCTACACTGAGTCTAGTTCTGCTCAAGGTTTCTGCCTGTTAAATGGAAGTTTTTCTCGCCACTGTCGCCAAAGGCTTCCTCAGTGTGGAGTTTTGCCCTAGGAGCTGTTTCTCTTTTTATGTTTCTTTTTATGAATGTGTAAAGTGTCTTGAGATAACATTGTTATGAATTGGCACTTTAAACAAAATTGAATTGAATTGAAGTTATTGTATAAATGAAGAAATAATGTGATTAGACATTAAAAATTGAACTCAATATTTCCTAACCTAATCTTGTGAAAACTCACTGGAGACACTCCAGTGGTTGTGTCTGCATAAATCTCTTGTTTCCAGAGTCTGGGAGATATGATCATTTCCCTATTTCAAAAACACATACATGTAAATCTAAAACTATATAGAAAAGAGATAATTTAATTGTATTTCAATACATTGTTTCTCAACAACACACCATTATTTTGTGCACCACAATAAAATGGATTTATCATTTCCAGCAAAAGCAATTTTATTTATTCTGAATAATAAGAAATGGAGGAGTCATGCCAGGGCCACTACCCTCACATACTATATCGCATGAATCCTTAAACTATCCATCCATCCATCAATCCATCCATCCATCCGGGGGGATCCCAAGGCGTTCCCAGGCCAGTCGAGAGACACAGTCTCGCCAGCGTGTTCTGGGCCTTCCTGGGGGCCTCCTGCCGGAGGGAAGTCCCCTGAACACCTCACCAGGGAGGCATCTGGGAGGCATCCTAACTAGGTGCCCGAGTCACCTCATCTGGCTCTTCTCAATGCAGAGGAGCAGCGGCACTACTCCGAGCTCCTCCCGGATGACAGAGCTTCTCACCCTATCTCTAAGGGAGAGCCCAACCACCCTATGGAGGAAGCTCATTTCGGCCACTTGTACCCGCAATCTTGTTCTTTCAGTCACTACCCAAAGCTCATGACCATAGGTGAGGGTAGGAACGAAGATCGACCGGTAAATCGAGAGCTTCGCCTTTTGGTTCAGCTCTCTCTTCACCACAACGGATTGGTGCAGAGTCCGCATTAATGGAACATGGGAACTCCTGCATGGGAACTCCCACTCCATTCTTCCCTCACTCGTGAACAAGACCCTGAGGTACTTGAACTCCTCCACTTGGGGCAGGATCTCCTCCCCGACCCGGAGGAGGCACTCCACCTTTTTTTGGCTGAGAATCATGACCTCAGATTTGGAGGTGCTGATTCTCATCCCGGCCGCTTCACATTTGGCTGTGAACCGATCCAGCGAGACTTGAAGGTGACGAACTGACGAAGCCAACAAGACCACATCATCTGCAAAGAGCCGATCCTGAGGTCACCAAACCGGACCCCCTCAACACCATGGCTGTGCCTAGAAATTCTGTCCATAAAGGTTATGAACAGAGTCGGTGACAAAGGGCAGCCCTGACGGAGTCCAACCCTCACTGGAAACGAGTCCGACTTACGGCTGGCAATGTGGACCAATCTCTGGCACCGATCATACAGGGAGCGGACGGCCCGTATCAGGGGGCTCGACACCCCATACTCTCAGAGAACCCCCCACAGGACTTCCCGAGGTACACGGTCGAATGCCTTCTCCAAATCCACAAAACACATGTGGACTGGTTGGGCAAACTGTTGTACTTGCTGCATAATGAATACCAAAGTACTTGTTCTACTAGCGGAGTATTAACATTTTTTGGAAGTTAGGGCATTTTGGCTGGTCCTCATCACTTCAAAGGCCTGTTTGAGGGTTAAGACTTGGTTTTAAGAATTGAGTTTAGGTTGGGTAATACTTCATGCCTAAGAAAGCCCTCACACAGTTAGATGCACGTGTTTGTCTGTTCCCTAACCCTGTCATAGCACTCCATATTCCGGTATTCTCTCTTTCACTAATGACTGCTGACCGGAGAACACTACCTTCAATAAAATGGCGGCGCCCTGTTCAGCTGCGGCTGCAATGGCTTAGCAATGCAGTTATGGGATTTTTTTTTTTTGTCAAACTACACCGACTAGAATATCAGATACAGTCAACACTCTCCGTAAGTTAGTGTATGACCGACAGCGCTTGCTGGATCTACAATCATCCTGTAAATTCGTCTCCATAGATGTGTTTACTCGGTAATGTTTGCGTAGCCTTGGTGTGCTACGCTGGCAGGACCCAGGAGACTACAGCGCAGCAGCCACGCCTAGCAGCACAAGCTGACAGAGGAGCAAACAGAGGCGGTGCGACCGACGGCGAAAGTGCGGTTGTTGGGGAAGGCTAACGGCTAAGCTAAAAGCTAACCCCTACAAAATACTGGTTTCATCAATCTTTTTTTTCCAACGTTCGCTCCCTGGAGAACAAAATAAATCATCTGCAGCTGGAACTAAATACGACACGAGATGAGAAACAGCTGTGCACTAATTTTGATGGAGACATGGCTCATCTCGTCTATTCCAGACAATGCTATTAGCATGGAGGGGCTAGCTATGTTCCATGCCGACAAGAGCTGCTTACTCAGCGGTAAATCCCAAGGCGGTGGTCTGTACATTTACATTTACATCAATAACAACTGGTGTGATAATGTTAAATTTGTCTCAAGCCACTGCTCACCCGACATTGAGCTTCTGACAATAAACTGTAGACCATTCTACCTGTCCAGGGAGTTTACCTTAGCTTCCATCACTGCTGTGTACGTGCCCCCCAGCGCTAACACAAAGGAAGCTATGAGTTTTCCGTACCGGACCATCATCAGTGAGTTGCAGTCTGTTCACACCAAGGGATTTTTTATTGTTTCTGGGGATTTTAACCAGGCCAACATGAACACAGTTTTGCACAGGCATGTGGACTGTGAAACCAGGGGAGTGAGAACACTAGACATGGTCTTCACCAACACGAAGGGTGCGTTCAGAGCAGCACCTCGCCCCTACCTTGGCTGCATACAAGCCCCTGCTGACCAGCGGAAAACCAACAGTGAGGCAGGTGAGGGTGTGGCCTGAGGAGGCAACGGAGGCCACAGGCACTGTTTTGAACACAATGACTGGGACATGTTCAAAGCAGCTGCCGCGTACGATGAGCACACCAACATAGATGAGTATGCTATGTCTGTTTCAGCCTACATCAACAAATGATGGAGGACGTCAGCATCACAAAGACCATCACCACCCGCCAACCAGAAACAATGGATGACCGATGAAGTACGCAAAAAGCTAAAGGCATGGAACTTAACTTTCAAGTCTACAGACGGGAGGCACTGAGAACAGTGAGAGCCGACCTGAACTGTGCCATCAGATTAGCAAAATGTGCTCATAGTCAAAAAATCCAGGACTTCTTCCACGACTCAATACACAATACAAGAAACATGTGGCAAGGCATTTGGACTATCACAAACTAAACCCTCCCGCGTGTGAGGATGACGTGGACTTCTTAAACAAACTCAACAACTTCTTTGGAAAGTTTGAGGCACTATCAGGTGCTGTGCAGATCAACTGACATTTTCAACACTTCACTGGAAACAAGCCAAAGTTCCATCTTGTTTCAAATCCGCCTCCACCATCCCAGTGCCGAAAAAACCTCAGATTACATCACTCAATGACTTCCGGCCCATTGCACTCACCCCTATCACAATGAAGTGCATATCACCTCCAGTCTCCCCCCCACATTCGACCACTTCCAGTTTGCCTACTGGCCAAACTGCTCCACTGAGGATGCCATCTCCTCCGCTCTTTACCTGAGTCTCTCACAACTGGAGGAGAAGAACATGCATGTGCGAATGCTGTTCCTGGACTTCAGCTCAGCATTCAATACCATCATTCCACAGCATCTGGTAGCTGCCACCAACCACATTGTGAAGTTTGCGGATGACACTAGGGATGACATCGACCTGGCCTACAAGAGAGGAGGTGGAACAGCTGGTGGGCTGGTGCAGAGTCAACAACCTCATCCTGAACGTGCATAAAACCAAGGAGATCATTGTCGACTTCAGGAAGAATCAGCCCAGCCATGCTTCACTTCTCATCAACAACACTGCTGTGAAGGTGGTCAGCAGCACTAAGTTCCCGGGGCTGCACATTGCAGATGACCTCACCTGGTCTGCAGACACTGTGTGTTTGGTCAAGAAGGCACAGCAGTGGCTGCACTTCCTGAAAAGAGCCCACCTGCCCCCGCCCATCCTCACCACATTCTACAAAAGCACCATAGAGAGCATCCTGACAAGCTGCATCTGTGTGGTGTTCAGTTTTTTGTTTTTTTTTTATTTCAATTCAGTTTTATCTTAAAGGACCCAGGTTGGTAACTGGTTCCACAGCAAAGCTGCCTGATAGCTAAAGGCTCGTCCTCCCAGTCTATTTTTTTTATGAATTCTAGAAACTACAGATAAACCTGCATGTAATCTAAGTGTTGTTTTAGGAATATATGGAACTATGAGATCCTGCAGGTATGATGGGGATAGTCCATTGAGAACTTTATATGTTTTTAGGAGAATCTTAAAGTCTATTCTAAATTTCACTGGAAGCCAGTGAAGAGAAGCTAAAACTGGAGAGATTTTGCTGATTTCTGTCAGAACTCTGGCTGCAGAGTTCTGGATTAGCTGCAGGTTATTAATGGAATAATTTGGACATTCTGACAGTAATGAGTTTCAGTAGTACAGTCTAGAAGTAACAAAGGCATAGACACGTTTTTCAGCAATGTTACAGAGATGTGGAGTCACAGACTTCCAGTCAGAGCAGTGCCCACCCCCCCCCCCCCCGATGCCTGTCTTGAGCCATAATCATCAGTGACCCCTCACATCCCCACCATGGACTGTTCTCCCTGCTGGCCTCTGGAAGATGTTCCGCAGCATTTGGTGCAGGACCACCAGGCTCTGCAATAGCTTTTTTCCACATGCCATTAGACTGCTGAACACTAACTGAACATTGCCACTCATGCTGGTCTCCATATCCTCTATACAATCTTCCATAGTCTCTTACCCAGTGTGTATATATTTACCCAGTGTGTATATATACAAACAGTATGCTTCTTCTGCAGGCAGTGAAACAGGCCTGTGGAGACACTGAGGTGACGTCAATCGAAGGAAGTACACAACCGAATATTTTTCCCGATGCTGAACCAGAGAAGATGTGTGTTTGTGATGTTGATGAGATCCTCTGGCCAGACTCCAACAGAGGGCAGGATCCATAAGCTGACTGTGCACAATTGTGTTTGTCTATGTTTACAGTCATGTATTGTTTGTAATGTTTTCTCTTCCTTGCCGTTCTGTCTCTCTCCCCCACCTCTCTCTCTCTCTCTCTGTCTCTCTTTCTGCAGGTCTTCCATCTCCAGACCTTCATGCTGCATGGACCTTGGCCTCTGACAAACCCAGGGTCCACTGTCAGCACCTTCATATGCTATTCCCTTTTTTATTAAAACCTGGCTATACCGTTCCATCCATCCATCCATCTTCTTCCGCTTATCCGGGGTCGGGTCGCGGGGGCAGCAGCCTAAGCAGGGAAACCCAGACTTCCCTCTCCCCAGCTACTTTGTCCAGCTCTTCCGGGGGGATCCCGAGGCGTTCCCAGGCCAGCCGAGAGACATAGTCCCTCCAGCGTGTCCTGGGTCTTCCCGGGGGTCTCCTACCGGAGGGACGTGCCCTGAACACCTCACCAGGGAGGCGTCCGGGAGGCATCCTCACTAGGTGCCCGAGCCACCTCATCTGACTCCTCTCAATGCGGAGGAGCAGCGGCTCTACTCCGAGCTCCTCCCGGATGGCAGAACTTCTCACCCTATCTCTAAGGGAGAGTCCAGCCACCCTGCGGAGGAAACTCATTTCGGCCGCTATACCGTTCCACTTTTTATAACAACCTGCTATGCGGTATTATGTATATATGTATTATATATATTATGTCTGATATGTTTGTATTTCTATGATTTTATTTTGTTTGTATTTCTATGGTTCTATGATTGTATCTGTTCTCCCTTTCTCTCTCTTTATTCTTTCTGTCCTGTCTCCCTCTTTTCCTCCTTTACCTAGCCAACTTTCAGCAGGATGGTTCCTCCTTGTAAGCATGGTCCTGCTCAAGGTTTCTTCCTGTTAAAAGGGAGTTTTTCCTTGCCACTGTGCTTACCTGGGGGTTCAGGCTCTGGGTTTCTACCTCTGTAAAGCACCTAGAGACAACTTTTTTGTAAAAGGTGCTATATAAATAAAATTGAATTGAATTGCTTCAGCTTGTACCATAACATACACAACCGTACTGTAATTTCAAATTGAGTGTTTCCTTCTTTAGTTGTTTTGAAAATGTTTCTTTCGTGGAGCTGAATAAAGGAAAGGAAAGGAAAGACTGCAGTGTTTTATATAAAGTAGATGTGTTGCTGCTGATCTGAAAGTGTATTCAAATGATGCCAGTGGGAATCATTTTGTCACCAAAGTGACATTTTGACGAAGGGTTGTTGGGTTTTGATGGCAGAGTTTCAATTTGACATAGACGTGAATGGTTTATTTCCCGGTGTTGTGTCTCATTTGCTTGTGTGTAAAGTTTTGACACACTGAGCCAAATTTTGCAAAACGTGTTGAGGCAATGGGCAAAACTGTAATTACATCCAATAAAAACAACTAATATTAAAGAAGCTGTGATTTCATTGCAAGATGGCTGGGATTCAACTTAGTGAAACCAGTTGTTTATGGAGTGGATAATGTGGTTGCAATTTTCAGGATATGAACTACAAAGAGGAGAAGAGGATCTCAAGTTTTACAAATTATTTTATATATTACTTGAGAATTCATTATCCTAAAGACAAAGTATAGTCATTTGAAACAGTGATTCAATAAGGGTTACAAATAATTGAAGTAAAACTTTTAATTCTGTGGTTTTAACAACTTATTTTGATTAGAATTAATAATTAACATACACCCAAAAATGCTCAGTACATTACATTATTGTATTTCTTACTATCAGGTCGCATGACTACATGTTATGATCACCAGGGGCTAGTAATAATTTTTTGGTATCCTTTAAAAAATTTTTGTGCAGCCTTTGTAATAATTTGAATATAAACATCAGATTCTGTTGACACTGTATATACAATAGCAGAAACTAAAACTTAAAATTGTTGTGCAGTCAATCTCTAACAGTCTCAGCTCAGACTTAAATACACCCAGTGAAATCAAGTTTCTCATTTTCTGCAAAATATTCCACAAGGTAGGTGCAGAATGGCCAAAAAACCATTTACTCAGTTCAGGGCAGGCACAAGGAGCAGACAGCAGTGGATATTCTTGAGACTGATAAGAATAAAAAGCATTTCTTCTCTGAGCAGTTATTCTAATATTCTGTGTGTGTGTGTGTGTGTGTGTGTGTGTGTGCACGTGTGTGTGTGTGTATGTTTGAAACTGACCAGAAGAAAGCTCAGTGAGTGGCAGGTATCCACCAAGCTGCAGCAAAGCAGCTTGACTTTAAATGTCTGTGCCTGATGAAGAGGGTTGGAGTAAGGCTGTGTGGATGAGCATGAGTGGGTATGGGTAGCAAACTTTACTATAAAAAGGAGCTGGATGTGGCAGACACAAGTCAATTCCGGCCAATTTACCTTCTCATAGTTAAGGGGAACATTTTTTCAGTGTGATAGCACAGAGATTGTCCACCTTCCTGGAGAAAAACAAGTATGCTGATACATCCATGCAGAAAGATGGCATTCCTGGGATGTCTTGTTGCTTGGAGCATACCAGTATAATCTCTCACCAGATCCAAGCAGCAAATAAAGACAAAAGACACATCCATGTCATCTTCCTTGACCTGGCCGGTGCCTTTGGATCAGTTGCTTTTAATCTCCTCTTGTTAGGGTCCAGCCTGTTGGCCTTGTGTGTGAGTGGATAATTCTCTGACTCCCTTTAGAGGGCGCCAGTTCCCAGGTTCCAGCGGTGGTCGCGCACCTGTCGCTGAACAGTTCATCAGCAGCTGATTTAGGGAGGCTGCCAGTTGGTTCCCGGCGCTGGATCGTTGTTCCTACTCACCTGCAGATTGGTACCTGTCCTACTCAGACTGAAGCTGTTCTGTGTTTTTGTGGATTGTGACTCACGAGAGTTTTTGTCCCGGTTCTCAGGTCACCACATTTCTGAAGAAATCTAAGTTCTGGTCTTTGGGCACCCTGCAGAGGAGCCTCCCCGCGAAGAGTTGGATTATTTGATTTTTTTATGAACCCGGTTTCTCCTCCATCAGAAGTGCTTTCTGTTTCCTTTTTTTGCACACCCACACACAAAAAAAAGGATTTTTGTTCTCTGTGCACCTGCCTCGTACCTGCACTTGGGTCCTAAACACAACACCACGTATCAGAACGATCCAGCCAGCATGGACCCAGTAGGTATTATGTTCACTCTGTTAGCAGAAGGCTTCAAGCTCCCGGACTGCGTACGCGCTGCTGCGAGGCGTCAAGATGGCGGCCACTCACCTGAACCAGCCTGGTGCTCTCCCTCAGTGGAATCCTGCCGGGTTCCCCCACTTCCTGCGAGTCCCAGACCGACTGCGCCTCCTGGTCTTTCCAGCGCAGTGTCTGGGCAAAGGTGGCCCAGCCCCGGTGCTTTGGGCGTCTCTCCGGATCCAGACAAGCACGCTGCAATCTCCGCGTGTGTCTTCAACCCCTTCGTTCCGCCCGTTGGTCCAAGGGTTTTCCCTGACTCGGCTCCTGCACCACCCACGTCAACTCCGGTTCCTGCACCAAACCAGCTCCCACTCCCGCCAAGTCAGCACTTGCTCCGGCACCAGCCAAGTCAGCATCTGCTCCCGCATCAGCCAAGCCAGCACCTGTTCCTGCACTAGCCAAGCTAGCTCCTGCGCCTGCACCAGCCAAGTTAGCCCCTGCTCCTACGACAGCCAAGTCTGACACTGCACCAGTGAGGTTTGCAACAGTCTCCAGGTCCAGTGTGGGAAGTTTCCAAAAACCTCCAGAGGAGAAGAATATGCCATCTGAGCACCCAGGTGAGCCATAGAATGGAAAGGCTCCGCCCCTTGATGTCCTTCTGACACTGGTGCAGAAAGGTCCGGCGTTTCCTGAAGTCAGGCACCGGGCCACAGCCGACCCACCATCAGTGCCCCCAGGTCTGCAGATTCCAGCTCCGCTCCCATTGATGTTCACCTGTCTTCCCCATCACCTGACAGTCTTGCCTCCTGGTGAGTCGTGGCAGGCCGTCTATGACCCAGAGATGGTGGGGCTCTTCCGGACTCACCGTCCATTGTCAGCGGTCCAATGGGCCCAGGTGTGCTGCTCCGGGCCAGGGACCCTCTGGCTGTGGCAGCCCAGCGGTTCCGGAGACGAAGGAGGAGGACTCCTCGAGACCCTGAGGTAGGAGGTTCCATTAACATCCTCAGTTTCAGGATGAAGGCTCCTGAGGCCCGGAAATGGGGAGCACCTTTGACCCAGAATCTGGCCACAATGCCCACGCCGGTCCCGGCGGCAGCGCCGATGCCCACGCCAATCCCAACCACAGTGCAGACGACCACGCCGGCTCCGACCACAGCGCCAACGACAACACCGTCTCCGACCACAGCGCTGATGATCACGCCAGTTCCGAACAGTGTCGATGACCATGCCGGTTCCGCTCATAGGAGCCAAGGCAATGTCTCCCACAGCGACGGCTGCGACCCCAGCAGCCAACGTCATGTCTCCCGCAGCAAGGGCTGTAACTCCTGCGGCTAAGGTTGAAACTCCGGCAGCTATGACGGCAATCCCCACAGAAAGGCCTGCAATTCCAGCAGCAAAGACTGTGACCCCAGCCGTAGAGGCTGCAACTCCTGCAGCTAAGGCTGCATCTCCTGCAGTAAAGCTCCTGACACCTGCAGCAAAGCCTCTGACCCATGCAGTGAAGCCCCTGACCCCGGCCACAAAGCCTTTGACCCCTGCAGCGAAGCCTTTGATCCCTGCAGCCAAGCCTCTGACCCCTGCAGTGAAGCCCCTGACCCCGGCCATAAAGCCTTTGACCCCTGCAGTGAAGCCTTTGATCCCTGCAGCCAAACCTCTGATCCCTGCAGCCAAGCCCCTGATCCCAGCCCCAAGGCTTCTGACTCCCGCAGCAAAGTTTGCAACTCTTGCAGCAAGGGCTGCCATCTCCATCTCCGTCAAAGCTAGATCTGCTCCCAAGCCACGGGCTAAGGCTGTCCCAGTTGAAGCTAATGCTGCTCCAGAGCCAGTCGCTGAAGCCGTCCCTGCAGGAGCTGAAGCTGCCTCCGAGGCCATAGCCGAAGCCGTCCCTACGGGAGCTGTAGCTGCCTTCAAGTCCCGGGCCGAGGTCCCCCTGTAGACGCCAAAGCTGACCCAGAGTCCCAAGCTGAAGTTGCCTCAATGTCCCAGGCTTGTAGAAGTGGAGGTCGTTCCTGAGCCCGTAGCCGTGACTGCCGCTGTAGAAGTTAAAGCTGTTCCCGAAGAGGCTGAGTTTGCCCAGGCAGAAGCTGCCACTGTAGAAGCTGAAGCTATCCCAGAGCCTTTGGCCGAGACGTCCCCCGGAGAAGCTAAAGTTGCCCCAGAGTTCCCGGCTGCAGCTGTCCCTGTAGGAACCGAAGCCGCAATTGTTGCAACTGAAGCTGTCCCCATAGAAGCTAAAGCCACCCCTGAGGAAGCCGAAACTGTCCCAGAGCCCCTGGCTGCAGCCGCCCCCACGTAGAAGCAGAAACTGCCTCCAAGTGGCTGAGACAGCTCCTGTAGAGGCTGAAGCTGGCCCAGAGCCTGTAGCTAAAGCGGCCCCTGAGCCTATGACCAAAGCTGTTCCAGATCCCCTGGTTGCAGTCCCTGCAGAAGCTGAAGTCGTCCCTGAGTCCCTGGCTGAAGCGGTCCCCGAGGCCATAGTGGAGGCTGCCCCTGAAGAGGCTGCAGCCGCCCATGAAGAGACCGAAGCGATGTCCATGGAAGTGGAAGCTGTCCCTGAGGCTCGCAGCCCCAATTCAGGCAAAGAGTCCGAATCGGTCCCTCCATCTGACACCCCCCCTCCACACAACAGCTGAATTTACAACATCATGGCAGTGTATAGAAGTAGGCATCATTCAGCTGTACCCCTGGCCTTTACAATGACCATGGAGATCATGATCAAAGCCACGAAGCATCTTAATAGCCAAGGGACAGTTTAAAGATAAGAAGATCTGCATTGGTGGTGACCCAATACTAGTGTCTGAGCAACCTGTCAAAAGCCTAGGCAGGTGGTACAACGTAAGCCTCAGGGACAAAGACCAAGTGCAGCAAGTAAGAGTGTTAGTGTTGTCCTCAACACTAACACTCTGGAAAACGCCAACTCTACTGCCAGGGAAGCTCAAGCTCTGGTGCCTGCAATTTGGACTTAACTCTTGGGTAATGTGGACTTTCACTATCTACCAGCTCCTGTTGACAATGATGGAGATGATGGAGCAAACCATGACTTCATATGTGAAGAAATGGCTTGAAACTACACATTGTCTAACTAACATCAGCCTCTACGGCAAAGGGATTCTTGAACTGAGCCTCACTGAACAAGAGCCTCACTGAAAAGTACAAGTGCTCCAAAGTAAGACTCCAGAGACCAGACAATCAGCAATGCTGCTCCACCCATTAACTTGGCGGAAATGGACACCGTCTGCCGCAGTGCAGCATGCTATGTCAGATGGTGATAAAGGAGTTGTCCCAAACCAGAAGCTGGACAGCTAACCAAGGCCGAGAACAGGCTCTGCGAAAAAAAATTAGATCAGTTTCTGAAGCGGCCGAAAAAAAAAGCCATTGGATATGGATCAAATGGAAGGACCTTTGCTGAGCTTAAAGAGCGTCAACATGACCCCCACCCCATCCCCCACTTGGGACTCCAACTCACAACTCTCCAGGAGATGGTGAATGAGATATGGGATCAGCTCTCTTGACTTCTATCGTCCTGTGGGCTGCACCATTTAAACAACCAGGCAAATCCCATGATTGAGTATGGGACACAAGCACAGGTTTGATCACCTTGTAGCTGGCCACCTTTGATGGGGGTGTCTATTGTTGAAAAGGCTGAAACACCACAATTCAAATGTTGGCTACTGATGATCTTAAATCTTTCCCACATCTGAGATACAACTCTCACTCCACTCTCATCATTCTGTCATCAGCACAGGATGGATAAATATACAGAAACACACACAAAGGAACATACATACTGAGACTGTAGGCAGATAAACATAGACAGACAGACAGGAATAAAGAAATAATTAAAACTGAAACCACTCTGGGTATATATTTTTTTTTTGTTTTTTAATGGTTGTCCGTAGTTTCCAGATGCCTGAAACACTGACTGAACTCTCAATTTGACATGAAGTGTCGGGAAAACATGTTGTCATCCCGCAACAATATGTATGTCTGAACATGTCGGCATAACGTGTCCATACTGTTGCTTGAAGGTTGAGCTTCGCTTACAGGCCCTCTCAGACCAAATTAAAATTACAATTAATGACATTGTCTGTTTGTGCTGGCTATATCCCAATAACACAAATGGCCATGTGAGCTTGCACATATTATTATAACTTTATACGCTACCCTTAAAACCGCCTGTTTTTTTTTTTTTTTTTTCAGGTTTTTCAGGGGCTGGTTCACAGTAGGAATTTGCACAATTGAATTCAAGAATTTCCCAGCTTAGAATCATTTTTCTGTATCCTAAAGACATGGCTTGCAATTTATGTTATCTTGTATTGGTTGTAAATCTTTTGTGTGGCCTCACAGCAAGCATCCGCAGAGTGCTTTGTTGTAGCCTTAAAGGTATAGGTCATCCCACATCTGGGTGACGCGGTCATTGTGGGGCAGAAGCCTCAGTGAGCAAAATTAACGTGAGCTCTGTCAACCTGTCTGATTTGTCCTATTTTTGTGTGTTTAATAATTGTTGTGGAAAAAAAATATATAATATTTTTTGGAAAAAATTCAACCTGCTCATAGCGCAATTAAATTTATTAAAATAAATTTGATCAAAGCATTATCAGGTCTTTATGTCTTTTTCATTTTACGAGAGAAGGTAATAATTTCTTAAACAGAAGCAATAACATTTAAATAAATTCCAGAAAATTCTTTAGAGCTGTGATTCTGCACAACTCATCCTTCCCCACCATATTAGACATTCTCTACCCCTTGGAATTTTGCATCTGGGGAGGCTCTGGCTTTGACCTACTACTGCTGTTTATGCATGGCTGCCCCTGGCTGCTCTAAGGATGCTCCCAAAAACAATGCAGAAAAATCACCCTGAAAACACATAGCCAAAAACATCGTCTGTAAATAACTGATGCTTTCTTCCCTGATGGCTAGACACCAGGCTCTGTTTTGTTCGGCACCGAACTTTATGCTCCAGCATAATCAATGTCATAATCTTTGTCTGCCCTCCAAAGGGAGCCAATGAGTGCATGCATTTTAATACATCAGAACTAAATTTGACACACTAAGCTAACTCTGCACTGCACAAAGTGGTAGAAATAGACACTGCAGTTATATCAACAAAATGACAGCTGCCACAGAAGTACAGATATACTAGATTTAAACAGCCAGAGGTTAGGGTCATGCTACATTGGTGCACAATGGCTGCAACAATAAAAGATCTCAAGCATAATTAATGACATTATCAATAACTACTCTTCTGCTGAAATCATGCTGTGCAAGTGTAAGTTTAACAAAGTCATGATCGACATGAACCAAGCTAATCTGTGTTAATGCCAGATATTTCATGTTGTTACAGTATAGTATATGCCAACATAGAACAGGAAGTTACCTGGTAATTAAGTGCTGCTGGCATTAGTTAGCAGTTCCCCGAGACTACGACCCAAATGGCACAAAGACTGGCAATGACAGATGTCAATATGTAAAAAAAATGCTTAAATTTTCATAATGTATTTTGTTATTACATTACCCACCTGCTTTGTAGCCAAATACTATTCCAATCTCTGTTAATAGCTGAGGCTGTGCCATTGTCCTTAGAGCAGGGGTGTCAAACTGATTCCACAAAGGGCCGTGTGGCTGCAGGTTTTTGTTCCAACCAATCAAACACACAGAGTTTGACCAATCAGCTGTCTGAAGACTCAGATCAGTTGATTAAATGACTTCAGTCTGGTGTGCTGTTGCTTGGTTGGAACAAAAACCTGCAGCCACACAGCCCTTTGTGGAATCGGTTTGACACCCCTGCCTTAGAGGGTTTACGCTGTCAACTGCACTTAAAATAAACTGCAGTAGTCTAGAGCACACTGTAGCAAAATGAAGATTTGTTTTATATTGTTGATGTACATGTAATCATACAAGGTTTTATTTTTCTGTCCTGTGTCTACGTGACCTACGCATATCTTACTTCGCCAAGAATAATCACATACGGAGTCGTGGACCACTCGCGATAGACCATACACAGCCGCATTGTCTTCACGTAACTAGCAGATACGCCGAATGGGCGCGGTCAAGTATTCAAGAGACCTGTACGCGGAAGAAGAGACGCTCTTCTGTCCCCCCCGCGGGTCTGTGTGAGTTGCCACAGTGTCGCAAAGAGACCACAGTTGATTGTGCAGAATAAATCTTGCTTGTCAGTTCTCGTTTCCCGTGAGTTCCTTTGACGAACACGCCCAGACCCCAAAATTTTGCAACAATTGGCGACCACGAAGCGACGTTACTCCGGTGTGGGTGACGGCGTGGACGGCTGATCTTCTCCTTCCCCACAACTCTTAGATTGTCCGGACAACATAGATTAAAGGTAAGCACTACCTGTTTTATCAAAAGTGCGTTTTGTGGTGGAGGACTGATCGCTGTGTTTAAATGTATATTTCAAATTGTGCGGGAAAAGCGTGAACTGCGAAGCAAGTCAGTGCTCGCTTCTGGGTTTTGGCCGGAAGGAGTGCTCGGGGTCAGAGTTGCTGACTGCCTTAGTTATTCAGGCCTCGGGGAGGACCTGAAGAGTGCACTGTAGAGGGAATATTAATATTATTATTAATAATAATAATAATAATAATAATAATAATAATAGTATATTTTTCCTTTCTGTGTAAAAATATCTAATTAAAAATGGGCGCGCCCGGGAAGAAAGTAGCAATAGAAATTGTTTTTGAGCGTCAGTTGGCACGGACACCAGAAAAAGAAAAAAAAAGAAGTACTTAAAAAACAAACAGAATTTTCGGCCAAGTTTGGAGTGAGCCTTGGAAAGTTGGGTGAAGATCAACTGTTGGCGCAGTTGTTACAGATTATTGTGGAGCAGAAAGTGAAGAAGGAGGAGGCAGAGATTACAGCAGGGACAGCGAGTGTGCTGAAAAGAGAGAAGTGGGAAAGTAAAGTGGAGAAGGCAGATAGGCTGAAGTGCATGGCGCAAGCGTTGAGAGATGTGTGTATGACTATGCGCACAGCGAATAAATGGCGTAAAGACAAAAAAGAAAAAAGTGTGGCCAAAGAGCTGGGAACAGGGCAGTCACCTCCACCGTATTGTCAAGGGGCAGCATTATATCCAGTAATAGCAGGAGGCATAGTACAATTGGCTGGTGGGAATGTGGAATTTGAAGCTCATGAAGCGGTTGGTGGACAAGGAAGTCAGACGCAATCGTCGGCTTCAGCATATGTCCCGGCACTTTCAGCGTCGAACCCTTTTGCAATAAAAAACACTATAACATAGGAAGATGATGGCTGGGTTAAACGGCAAAGACAGATGGCAGTAGACTTATTGCGTCCTGCTGAGGACATGTCTAAGCGTATGGCAGAATTGGAAACACAGCTGCATAATTTACAAATTCAGACACAACCACAAGAAGGTGCATCACACGCATCTTCTCACACGTCACCTATGACACCTCAACAGGGGGAACAAGGTCAATCATTCCTGAGTTCCATCCCGACGACACCACTGTCTACACTCTCCGTTCACTCCACACCAGGAAATGACGGTTATCGTTCTGTTCCTTTCACGCGCTCTTGAGCACAGGTCACAGGAGCGGAACCAGTGCTCCAGCTCCCTCTAGTGGCCACCCCAGGCGCTGTAAATCCAACATATAAACCATGGCAATTGGGCGACATTACAGGATTGAGAAATTAATTACCACCTTTCCCTAATGGGGCCAGTCCCTGGATTCAAGCCTTAAAAGGCCACACACAAGGGGTGTTACTGGCCATGGGAGACATGCGAGCTATTGTAGCCATCTGTGTAGGACACCACACATTGAGCCAGATTGAAGCAGCAGCTCGAACTGAGGATGTGCCACCTTCTGCGCCTGTTTCTGACCATGATGAGTTTTTCTTTGCTGCTATGCGAGCTATGTTTCCTGTCAGTGCTGCAGTGCTTGTATCCTTTTCACATCCATGGAAGACCGAGGAGGGAACCACCCCTGAGGCGTGGCTTCACACGGGAAGAAGTAAGTGGATCGGAGTTACAGGTGAGCCTCTGACTGATGGTACGCCCACAATGGTAATGATGAAGGAAAAACTTATGGCAGGTTTGCCTGCACCAGTTAAACAACAAATGCTTGATAATCCTATGATTCCTGGCGCTCCATGGGCCCAATGGTCACAATGTCTGATCACTCTGTTAGATAGATTTATCACCAAAGAACGACAACAAGCTGCGTCACAGCTTGCAGCACGGCAATCACTCACACAAATGCAGATTGAACAAATGAAAAAATCATCTAAAAAGGCACAGTCTTCGCCCACAACTGACATTCAACTGACTTTGTTGCTGCTGTTCGTGAGGCTTTCCCCACAGGAGGGCCACCTCGGAGCCGTGACAGAGGTCCGGTTGGGAGAAAGGATGGAGCATCACGTCGCTCAGATGTGTGTCACAACTGCGGAGGTACGGGACATTGGGTAAGAGAGTGTCGCAGACGCCCACAACAACAGCGACGCCCACAGCAACAAAATGACAACTGATATCATCAGCCACCGCCATCTGGAGACCATGGCATGTACCCCGCCTAGGGAGGCCCAGCTAGCACCAGAGGGGGCGCGACGGCCAAGCCCTTTCTTTCCATGAAGGTAGAGAAAAATGACTTTTTGTTTCTTGTGGACACGGGAGCCACCCATTCCACTTTATCTGAAAAGGTGGATTTGCCTCTCTCTACTGAAGTGGTACCAGTACAGGGTATTGGCGGCCAGACCTTGTATTTGTCAAAAACTGAACCCGTAACTGTAACTCTTGGCAACCAGAGCCTGTATCACTCATTTCTCATAAGCCCTCAATGCCCTATTAATCTGCTGGGACGAGATCTCCTCCAGACTCTTAAGGCGCAGATTCTCCTGCTTCCGGAAGAAGCAGTCATCCCCTCCAACGGTGACACCTACTTGTGCACGAATGTAACATCGAACACTTCTGCCATCATGCGCCTGGGAAACTCATCTCCGGGAGATCTACTTGTTGCCGACATTTACTGGGGACTGGTCATCGACCCAGACCACAGCCCGCTGGTGCAAGCCTTCTGTCAATGGCATCTCAAGGTCAGACATGTGTTGTCTCCTCTCCAGGATCCCTTACACGTGACACTATTTTACGACACAGAAGGTGACCTCCTCCATCAGGTTTGGTTCAATGATCTTTTGGAAGGCCAGGAGTGGTCAGTTGTCTCACCTGGTATCGTAGTTGGACCGGAAGGCGTAGCCACCCCTATCCATCTCACTGATGAACAAAGCCAGTATTATCTTGAAACACCTGTTACAGAGGTCCCCTGCTCTACCTGACAACACTCTGCTAATCCAGTATGTGGATGATTTGTTGATTGCTTCTCATACAAGACAACAGTGCATAGAGGCTTCCATCACCCTCTTACAATATTTGGGGACTATTGGTTTTCTGATTAAGAAGTCTAAGATCCATTTGGTCCGAACACGAGTCCAATTTTTGGGAAATATCATTTCTGGTCGTGGTTCTGAAATGACCACTTGTCAAAGGCAAACTATTCTGGCACATAAGCAACCTGTTACTCTTAAAGACCTACAGTCATTCTTGGGACTTATTAACTTTTCCAGACATTTCATTCCTGACTATGCATCTCGCACAGCCTCACTTCAAGACATCCTGAAAACCGCTGGCACACAACACCCACGAGCTCATCTCACATGGACAGATCGAGCACGGTCTGATTTCCAGGACATCAAACATCTTTTAGCCAATGCAGTAGCTCTGGCTAAACCAGACTACTCAATCCCATTCTGTTTGGATGTTTGTGTTGCGGACGACGGCATGACAGCAAATGCATGCCTCTATCAGCAACGACGGAGAGAGATATGTGTTAGGCTACTATAGCATCATTTTAGATCCCACTGAACAAAACCACCTTGCACAAGATTTGCAGCAGCCCTAGCTAAGGTCATCATGAAAACAGAGATGGTTGTGCAAAAACATCAACTTTTTGTGAACACAGACCATGCTGTCGTAGCCTTCATTGAGTCATCAGCGTTTTCCATCACACCAGGAAGAGAAAATACAACCATCACATTACTAGCACAACCACACATAGCCTACAGAAATGAGAAAGTCAACATGGCACAACACCTGAGCATGGAAGAAACACATGATTGTTGCCAAGAAACAATGAGGGTGTCAAAGGCGAGACCTGATGTGCAGGCGACACCACTCCCTGAAGCATTAGAGATAATGCATTTATACATAGATGGAAGTTGCCACAGAACAGACACGGGCCTAAAGGCTGGATTTGCTGTGGTACAAAGAGAAAATCTGGACTACATAGTTCAAGCCACTGGCTCAGTGGAACCGCCATCAGCTCAAAGAGCTGAACTGGTAGCCCTGGAAAAGGCTTTATTAATGGGGAAAGGACAAAATGTAAGCATTTTTACCGATTCAGCTTTTTGTTATCATGTTGTACATAGAGATTTGGGTGCATGGATAAGAAATGGATAAGAAATGGATGGAAGACCACAACAGGGGGTCCTCCCAAACATGAAGATGTGATAAAAAGCATTTTGGAGGCCTTAAAAGGCCCCACCAAATTGGCAGTGATAAAAATACCAGCACACAAAAAGGATGGGTCTCTTGATGCAAAAGGGAATGAAGTAGCGGACAGAGCAGCGAAACAGGCTGCTGGTCTAGACATTCCCAACATAGCTAAATTGGTGGAGGTGACTGAGGAAAAAGAATAGGATTTAAGACCTCTTTCATTATATGAATGGGGCAATGTGCAAGCGCTTACTCTGGTGGATGAACAAGAAAAGTAGAGTGAAAACGGGGCTAAAGTGGTTGACATTGAACAGGGCCCCAACTGAGGACAAGTGGACATATGGCAAAACAAAGAAGGTCTCTTAGTGGTTCCCAAGCGATTTCTCAGAGACATGTGCCTCGAAGCACACGGTCCATCACACTTGGGGATTGATGCCATGAAAAGATTCTGCAAAAACTTTTGGCATCCAGACCTACCTTCAGTACTGGCAGACATCGCACTCAAATGTGAAATCTGCACCCAGTACAACCCCAGACCAGGTATCAAGAATGTTCCTGGCCTATTTCCAGTGTCTAAAACAACTGGTGAAGAAATCCTGATGGATTTTACAGACATGGGAGTGCGGGCAAGGGGAAAAAGATATTTATTAGTGATAAAAGATGTCTACTCTGGATGGCCCGAGGCATATCCTACCGCAAAGGAGGATGCGGCCGCAGTGACCAAAGCTTTGGTTAATCACTATATTCCAAATCATGGGTTTCCCAAGAGAATCAGATCAGACAATGGGTCCCTTTTTAAAAACAAACACTTGGCGCAAGTGGAACAACAATTAGGTCTGACCCACAAATATGGCACAGTTTACCACCCCCAGTCACAGGATAAGGTGGAAAGAATGAATCAACACATCAAAACTAAATTAGCTAAACAATGGCCTCAACTGGCCTCAATTGGATTGATGCATTGCCATTGGTCCTTATGACCATAAGATATTCGGTGAACCGTCAAACAGGGTTCACTCCATTTGAGCTGCAACACGGACATCCCTTCTCAGGACCCTGGGGCGCCGTGGGACCGTCCGCAACTTGCAATCCAAACGTAATGTACAAAATTCTTAAACATATGGCTATCAGTCTTTCTTGCCAGGTTCCACCCTTGACGGAGGAGAGACCGGAGCTAGCAGGAGAAGAATTCCTCCTGCTGAAGGTCTTCAAGAGGAAGTGGCAGGAACCCCGCTGGACAGGGCCACACCGTGTCACTGCAAGGACCACCACAGCTGTTCGCCTTGAAGGGAAAGGATCCACATGGTTCCATCTGTCACAGTGTGCCAGAGTGCCTAAAACATCAGAGGAAAAGGGGACTGCGATGTCAGATACCCCCAACGCGTAACAGGTGAAGTGCTAGTAACCTCTCCCTGCAACGATGTCTCCCACACAGGGAATCACCCGATACATCGATCAATTCCCAGAGGAGGAATCACCATCAGAGGACAAGACACCCCGACCGCCACGGCAGGAACGAAGGAGGACCCGTCCTACATTGAAGAAACAATGTCTCAATTGTTGTTTTTGGATAGCTATGCTAATTGTGTTCATTGTTCTCGTTGCCTTAATTTCATTTGCCACTAATCGGCTCTCCAGTCACATTCAAAAATCGCTGGTTCGTGGAAACTGCTCTGTTCACCTTAATTTGACTTTAATGCGAAGCCGGATGAAACGATCAGCAATGGGCAGTCAGGACTACTCTATTTGTGCTACTAGTCGTGCTTTACAGTTAAACTATACTCGAGGGGCTACAACTACATTTACTTTTGACCTTTGTTCTGTTATTGATTGTGGATCAGATACTGGCAGTTGGAGGGGATATGATGTTTACTTGTGCAATTTTGTGGCAGGAGGTCCCCCATATTATGGCCATTGGTGTCCCGATTGGTCCTATGTGTACACTATGTCTGGACCACACAAGAGTTATTATGTTACACCTAAATATAGCAGTCCCTGGAAAAAATTCGAAACTAGTTTGACCCTTACCCGAGGATGGAGTAACGACCAAACAAATCCCATTATGTTATCAGTCACCAATTTATCTCATAATCCTTTCTCCTCGGACCTATTAGCCAGAATGATGTGTCCCACTATCAATTCATCTATGCATTTGGCATTGGGTGTGAGTCTAACTGGAAAAGATGCGTTCGGCCTTGTTAGACTAAATTTTCATGACCCTGCACTAGTGACAGAAAAAACTGGTAATATCACTGGGGTAAAACCCCAATTAGTAGATTCCGTTAACATACCTTTAGTTCTTGTCTCAGATTTCACTCAATTAACCCCCACTGAATTAATCTCTGTGAGTACGGGATATGGTGAGGAAAATTTATGGCTTTCATGGCTAGCCCAGGAGGCAAGGAATCATATTAAAGGGAATTGTGTAGCTTGTGCTTCTGCTAGACCACACTTATATAATGAACCAGCTCCTCTTTACCCTTCTGACTCATGGGGCTTTAACTGCATGATGAAATTAACTACAGAAATCAATCCAGCTAACTGTTCCACACTGAATTCTATCTACCACACTTATATACTGAATAGAATAGAATAGAATAGAATAGAAATACTTTATTAATCCCAGACATGGGAAATTGACTTGTCCCAGCAGCCTCGTCAGTATTAACATATTTACAACATATTTACAGTATACAGTGTCAATATCAGTGCAAATGAGTGGTATTACTGTACATGCAATAAATAATTATGACAATGTGCCACATGAAAGTACTACTGGAGCCCATCACAGCACCAGGGCTGTGAGTCTCCGTCAGACGGACTTGTTGAACAGGGTTATTGCACTGGGCAGGAAAGATTTCCTGTATCTGTCTTTATTGCAGCGGAGCTGAATCAGTCTGTTTGAGAAGGAGCTCCGCTGCCTGTCCAGGAGTGGGTGGAGAGGGTGGTCCAGGTTATCTAGGATAGCTAACAGTTTGTTCAGCATCCTCCTCTCCACCACAGCTTCCAGGGTGTCCGGTTTGCAGCCAATCACAGAGCCAGCCTTTCTGATCAGTTTGTTCAGTCTGTTGGTGTTGCTGGCTCCGATGCTGCCTCCCCAGCAGACCACAGCGTAGAACAGTGCACTGGCGACAACAGACTGGTAGAAGATGTCCAACATCTTACTGCACACGCCGAAGGATCTCAGCTTCCTCAGGAAGTAGAGTCTGCTCATCCCCTTCTTGTACACAGCCTCGGTGTTGGTCTTCCAGTTCAGTTTGCTGTCTATGTGCACGCCCAGGTATTTGTAGTCCTCCACCACCTCGATGTCCTCTCCCAGGATGCTCAGGGGCTGTGTGGCCGTCCTCTTCTTCCTGAAGTCGATCACCATCTCCCTGGTCTTGGCCACGTTCAGCAGCAGGTGGTTCCTCCCAGACCACTCCACAAAGTCACTCACCAGTGTTCTGTACTCCTCCTCCCGTCCCCCACTGATACACCCAACCACTGCAGAGTCATCAGAGAACTTCTGCAAGTGGGCCGACTCAGAGTTGTACTGAAAGTCTGAGGTGTACAGGGTGAACAGGAATGGAGACAGTACAGTCCCCTGCGGTGCTCCCACGTCACTCACCACCACATCAGACAGAGCAGCGCCAAGACGGACAAACTGCGGCCTGTCTGTCAGGTAGTCAGTAATCCAGGAGACCGTGGGTGAGTCAACCATCATCGTCTGCAGCTTCTCTCTCAGTAAAAGTGGCTGGATGGTGTTGAATGCACTGGAGAAATCAAAGAAGGTGATTCTCACTGTGCAGCCAGCACCATCCAGATGTGAGTGAGCCCTCTGCAGCAGGTAGATGACGGCATCCTCAACCCCCAAACGGGGCTGGTAAGCAAACTGCAGAGGGTCCAGAGAAGATCTTACCTGCGGACGAAGGTGGGCCAAGACGAGCCTCTCCAGAACCTTCATCACATGAGATGTGAGGGCTATTGGTCGGTAGTCTTTGGGGTCGCAGGGACCAGGCTTCTTGGGCACAGGAACCACACAGGAGGTCTTCCACAGTGTGGGCACCTTCTCCTGGGTCAGGCTCAGGTTGAAGAGGAGGCACAGGATAGTAGACAACTGGCTGGCACAGGTCTTCAGTACCTTAGGGCTGATGCCGTCAGGGCCTGCAGCTTTGCCTTGGTGGAGTCTCTCCAGCTGTCTCCTCACCTGGCCAGTAGTCACAGTTAGCAGGGGGGGAGGGTCCAGGGGGCTCACGGTGGAGTGGGGGGAGGGTAGAGGAGGAGGGTGGCTGGGTGTTTGGAGGGCAGAGTGTGCGGGGGAGGGGGACACAGCGGAGGGCTGTGAACTAAATCTGTTGAAGAAACAGTTCAGCTCATTAGCTCTGTCCGAACTGCTAACTGGCCGCCTGTCTTTGACATTGAAGCCAGTTATTTCCCTCATCCCAGTCCACACGTCTCTGGTGTTGTTCTGCTGGAGCTTGGCCTCCAGCTTCCTCCTGTAGGAGTCCTTAGCCCTCCTCAGTTCTGCCTTCAGGTCGTGCTGTATCCTTCTCATCTCCTCCTTGTCGCCCGACCTGAAGGCCTTCTTCTTCTGGTTGAGAAGAGCTTTCAGGTCACTGGTGATCCAGGGCTTGTTGTTGGGGAAGCAGCGTACAGTCCTGGCTGGCAGGGTGGTGTGTTCACAGAATTTGATGTATTCTGTGATGCAGTCAGTCATGCTGTTGATGTCCTCCCCATGTGGATCACAGAGCACGTCCCAGTCAGTAGACTCAAAGCAGTCCTGCAGTGCCTCCTGGGCCTCCTGATTCCACCTCCTGACTGTCCTTGTGGATGCAGGCTGCCGCTGGACAAGAGGAACGTACTTTGGTGTCAAAACAACCAGGTTGTGATCTGATCTTCCCAGTGGGGGAAGGGTGTCGGCACTGTATGCGTCCTTTGCATTAGCAAAGGACGCATACAGTGCGTCCTTATACAGGTCTATTGTTCTATTGTCTCTCGTGGGGCAGTTTACAAACTGGTAGAATGTTGGCAGAGTTTTGTCCAGTGTGACATGGTTAAAGTCACCAGTGATGGTTATGAAAGCGTTGGGGTGCAGGGTTTGCAGTTTTGACACGGTGGAGTGAATGGTCTCACACACTGCCTCGGCATCAGCTGATGGGGGGATGTAAACAGCGATGACAATGGCGGAGGTGAGCTCCCTAGGCAGGAAGTATGGACGCATCCCAACACAAAGCAGTTCAATATCTGGGCTACAGAAACGTTCCTTTACGGTAACATGTCCCGGGTTGCACCACTTCTCATTGACAAACAGAGCAACCCCCCCTCCTTTCTTCTTACCGCTCCTCTCCACATCTCTGTCCGCCCGTATTGTTCTGAAGCCGGGTACAGTAGCGCTGGAATCCGGGAAGCACGAGTGAAACCACGTCTCCGTGAAACACATAACGCTGCACTCCCGGAATTCCCTCTGAGTCTTAACAAGCGCCGCTAACCAGCTCCTCTTTACCCTTCTGACTCATGGGGCTTTAATTGCATGATGAAATTAATTACAGAAATGAATCCGGTTAACTGTTCCACACTGACTTCTATCTACCCCCCAATTAGTAATGATACTAAGACAAGACCATTCAAGCCCCACAGGGGGCCCCCCAATCGTTTTATGTGTTTCAACTTTACAGGAAACAGGTATGATTATGGCACTATTCCTGATGATTGGTGCAACCACATGACACCAGGAAATGCCTCTCTAATAGGCCTAATTCCCCGTTCAGGTTTATTCTGGTATTGCGGAGGCAGCCTTCACGCATGGATGCTACCTGGTGCAAGAGGAAGTTGTGCCATGGTACGCCTCGCGGCTCCTCTTACTCTAATAGGGCATAAGTTGGTTCGTTCCGCTCCTGCAACCCCAGGATCCCTTACAGCTCTACGGAGGCGACATGTGTTGGCCAAACGAGATCTATCAAAGGATTATTTTGATCTGACCAAAAATACACCAACTTACATAGATGCGATAGGCATTCCTAGAGGCGTCCCCAACAAATATAAATTAGCGGACCAAGTGGCGGCAGGGTTTGAAAACATTCCCGTTGTGTCGGCACTATTCCCCGTCACACCAAACAAAAATGTTGACAGAATTAATTATAGTCATTATAATGTTCAAAGATTGGCGAACCTTACCAGAGATGCTGTAGAGGGTCTCTCTGAACAATTGGCAGCGACTTCACTGACGGCTATACAAAATCGCATGGCTCTTAGCAGAGAAAGGAGGTGTTTGTTCAGTGTTTGGTGACATGTGTTGTACTTTCATCCCCAATAACACCGCTCCTGATGGGGCTGTGACACGTGCCCTAGAAGGCCTTCGAACCCTGTCTAATGAAATATTGGAAAATTCTGGAATTGACAATCCGCTCGGTGACTAGATGACCGGAGTTTTTGGCAAATGGAAAACTTTTATTATTGCTCTGTTGACTTCTATTGCTTTTATTTTTGGCTATAATTCTCATTTGCGGTTGCTGTTGTGTTCCTTGTATTCGCGCTCTGTGTGTACGTTTCATCTCTTCTACCATTGAGAAAGGCTCTCAGTCTAAAACAGATACGATGATGCCACTTCTCCCGTCCAATCCATCAGCCCCTGAACCGGACGAAGATGACCTGCATTCGATCTTTAATATGTCCTCTTTTCTGAGGCCAACAGGGGGAATGTAGCAAAATGAAGATTTGTTTTATATTGTTGATGTACATGTAATCATACAAGGCTTTATTTTTCTGTCCTGTGTCTACGTGACCTACGCATATCTTACTTCACCAAGGACAATCACATACGGAGTCGTGGACCACTCGCGATAGACCATACACAGCGGAGCCGATCATGCGCTCTTGCGTCAATATCGCATGGTCTTCATGTAACTAGCAGATATACCGAATGGGCGCGGTCAAGTATTCAAGAGACCTGTACGCGGAAGAAGAGACGCTCTTCTGCCCCCCCGCGGGTCTGTGTGAGTTGCGACAGTGTCGCAGAGAGACCACAGTCGATTGTGCAGAATAAATCTTGCTTGTCAGTTCTGGTTTCCTGTGAGTTCCTTTGACAAACACGCCCGGACCACAAAATTTTGCAACAACACCTAAATCACATATGCCGTCCAAATGTCTGACCTTTTCTAGACGTTAATGACTGGTTGATACATTTATATCCCACAGAAGAAAAGAAACAATTTGACAGCTAGGCAGTAAAGGATAAACTTAATGTGCTGAACTATAGTTTGACCATCATAACAACACATTTATTATAATAATGAGGACTCTGCACCGTTCCTGTTGTGGTGAAGAGAGAGCTGAGCAGCTTCACATTCGGCTGTGAACCAATCCAGCGAGAGCTGGAGGTCACAGACTGATGAAGCCAACAGGACCACATTATCTGCAAAGAGCAGAGACCCGATCCTGAGGCCACCAAACCGGACCCCCTCAATCCCACGGTGGGATTGAGGAGGTCTTTGATATATTCCCTCCACCAATCCACAATATCCCGAGTCGAGGTCAGCAGCACACCACTGTACTCTGTGTTGACAGTGCACTGCTTCCCCCTCCTCAGGCGCCGGATGGTGGTCCAGAATCTTTTCAAAGCCGTCCGGAAGTCATTCTGCATGGCCTCCCCAAAGTCTTCCCAAGCCCAGATCTTTCCCTCAGCGACGGCTGCAGCCGCACTCCGCTTGGCTCGCCGGTACCCGTCTGCTGCCTCAGCAGCAGCACACAGGCCAAAAAGGCCCGGTACGACTCCTTCTTCAGCTTGACAGCATCCCTCACCGCCAGTGTCCACCAGTGGGTTCGGGTATTGCCGCCACGACAGAGACAGAAACCCAGAGCCTGAACCCACAGGTAGGCAGAGTATTAAGGAAAAACTCCCTTTTACCAAGAAAAAACCTTGAACAGGACCCGGCTTACAAGGAGGAACCACCCTGCTGAAAGTCGGCTGGGTAAAGGAGGAGAAGAGGGAGACAGGACAGAGAGAATAAAAGAGAGAGAAAGAGGGAAACAAATATACAAACATAGCAAACATAATATACATAATACATATATACATAATACAGCATAGGCAGGTTTTAATAAAAACGAGAACAGCATAGGCAGTTTTTGACAGTGGACACTGGGTTTGTCAGAGGCCGAGATCCATGCAGTATGAAGGTCTGGAGACGAGAGACCTGCAGAAATATACAGAGAGAGAGAGAGAGAGAGAGAAAAGAGGGGGAGAGAGACACAAAACAGCAAGGAAGACTGGACACACTGATAATCCTGGTGAGAAGAAAAGGAGGAGAGGAGGTGAGGGAGTAGAGATGGTGCTTGGTGTTGAGGAGGTGGGGAACTGCTCAGTGGATCATGTTTGTGTCCCCAGTAGCGTAGGCCTATAGCAGCATAGCTATGGTAAAGATTGAAGAATAAAAGTTTTATGACCATATTCTACCTGTAGCTGAGAACTGATTGTAACTAGACCTATTAGCGCTACACACTTTGACACTTTACACACTTCACACCGTGGTAGTGAAGATCTACCCATCTTTATTCTTTGAGCTTGGGGTAGTGACCGAAAGAACAAGATCGCAGATACAAATACAAAATGAGCTTCCTCCGTAGGGTGGCTGGGCTCTCCCTTAGAAATAGGGTGAAAAGCTCTGTCATCCTGGAGGAGCTCGGAGTAGAGGCCTGCTCCTCTGCAGGCTCAGGCACCTAGTTAGGATGCCTCCCGGACGCCTCCCTGGTGAGGTGTTCAGGGCACATCCCTCCAGTAGGAGGTCCCCAGGAAGACACAGGACACACTAGAGAGACTATGTCTCTGGGCTGGCCTGGGAATGCCTCAGGATCCCCTCACAAGAGCTGGACGAAGTAGCTGGGGAGAGGGAAGTCTGGACCTCCCTGCTTAGGCTGCTGCCCATGCGACCTGACCTCGGATAAGCAGTAGAAAATGGAGGAATGGAGGAATAGAGGAATGGATGGATGGATGGTAAAAATGGGGGGGGAAATAAAATGAAAAATAAGCTTGTTGTCATGGCAGTCATGTATAAACACACCCTGCAGTTTTTGTGCAACCAAGGAGCCTAAAGAGAAGGGAGTTAAGTTTATAAAACTGTCCATGATCCAATCAATTGTGTCAGCAAGAGATGCAGTGATGTTGATGCCTCTGCTCTTGTTTCCTCTCTTTGATTCATCTGTCTTCTCCTTCATACCACCCTTTTCTCTCATACATCGCCATCACTCCCCCCTTCTCTCCGTCACTGTGTTCTGAACCTAGTCCTGTCACTGCAGATCCGTCAACACTTTGCCTTAAAGCCACAGCCGAAGAGAGGCAAAGTTTGTGCGACATTGGCTTTGTGAGGGAGATGGAGGGAGGGAGGGACATAGATACAAAGAGGCAGAGAGCATTGGCTTGTATAATACGCGAGAAAAGCCACCCCAGCAGTGGATGCCACATTTAACCATCATGAAAGGGCCACATTTGATAAGCAGGGAAATAAAACCACATTTTCATAACCGACTTGATTCTCTGTGGTGTTTTTTTATATAATTTTTTTTTTTTCCCTTGTTGCTTTAGCGATCCTCCATTTATTCTCATCATATGGTGCCAATATCTGGCCTCTTTTATGCTTATAAATGTTCTTCCCTGGAACTGCTTCCATTTTCAAATTCTATTTTCCATTTCAATTTCTAAGGCTGCCTTCTCCATACCCTCAACCACCCTATCAATCCACCTTCCTCGGATGCTTTGTAAAAAAGATTAAACACATTTGCCACATTCAGCTGCCGATATTACATTCTGAACAATCTTGCATAAAAAAAATCAAATGCTGTGAGGCTCCTCAGGGCTATGAGCTTGAAAATATAGCCCTTGTGGACCGTTAGCGTGTTGTTGATCTGGGTGGTCACCTAAGAGTCATTGGCAGGGTCGTTGACAAGGTCATTGACCTAGTTTCACTTTGGGTGCTTCCCCTTTGTCTGCTGGGTCACATGGTGATGAGTCACCAGGTCTCATGAAACGGTGTAAACGGTTGTTGACGAAAGGAGTGGAGGACTGCATTGTACGTGGGTGATAGAAAGTGCCTTAGTCCACCACCTCCGTATTAAGATGGTTTTTCCAACTTGACGTGGATGGCTTCCCTGAACCACTCTCAAACCAGCGACCTCCTCTAGCCAGTACACCTCCTTGACTGTCCTCAAAGGAGTGTCCACTTTAAACGAACCTGCATAAAAATAAATCAAATGCTGTGATGCTCCTCAGGGCTATGCATTTCACTTAGTATTGGCGTGGTATGTTTTGATGTGCTCCCTATGTGCAAACTTCCAAAGATTTCTTTAGAATCAGCATATTAGACTTTGGTGTTTTGGAAGAAATGGGAATTCCTGCTGAAGATATTAGAACAAATCCTTTGCTTCATGCATTACAGAGCAGATATGGACTGTGTCTCTTGAAATATTTATTCATAAAGGCCTTTTTGGGGTGCTTACTAGGCCCTGTTCATAAATTAATAATGCATAGCCATCAACAGCAGAATATAAATATAAAAGGAGCCACTTAATACTGGATTATCTCACTGCTGAGAAATGGCATTGGAAATACAGAGATACCCAACAGGGAATACTCATTTACATGTTGTAAATGGAAAAAATAACACACACACAATCCTACATAAATGTATTGTGACTGGACGCTATGATCTATCGTCACACATATATGTTTACCCCACGCTAGGCCAGCCCTCAACAGGGTTCATTTCTGACAACAAGCCAAAGCGGAGACGGGTTGGAGTGGAACGAAAGCTTCAGTGCTTGGTTAGCAATGGATAGTTAACCCTACCAGTATTACTGTTGACAAATGTCCAGTCTCTGTACAATAATATGGATGACATGCATGCTTGGATCTGACACACAGTGAACAACTTGTGCAGTTGCGTGAGTGCAGTGAGCCTGGTAAAACTGGTTCTCACAAACATTCTCCCAGATACTGATGACCCTCTCTAGTTTGGCTATCGCCCCAACCATTCAATGGACAACGCGGTAGCAACACCTGTAAACCACACTCTGCAACACCTGAACGGCAGCAGATGGTATACTACAATGCTTTTCTAAAATTACAGTTCTTCCAACATTATCCACAATGGCAAGCTGAATAAGAAACTGCCGGACCTTGGCATCCTGACTCCCATCTGCAACTGGAACCTAGACTTCCTAACTGAAAGACCACAGGTGGTGAGGATGGGACATCTACTAAGCTCAAAGTCAAGACAGGATCCCCACATGGTTGCTGTCTCAGCCCCAAACTCTACACCCTTTACACGCATGACAGCGTCTCCGCCCAACACCATCATCATTAAATATGCCAATGACATCACCATCCTGGACCTGAGGATGAGGCAGGATATAGGGATGAGGCAGGAAATAGGGATACAGGGGCCTAGTCAACTTTATGGCCTCCCTATAAATGACATTCTTGTTTATGACGAGGAGAAAGACTTCATCCTCAATATAGACATGACAAAGGAAATATTAATGGACTTCAAAAAGAATCCTCCTCCTATGCAGCCTCTTGCCGTCAAAGGGAAGTAGGTGGAGAAAGCAGATCGCTACACACACCTACAGATTAATTTATTTATTATTCTCTCCTTAGTTTATTTATACTCTTGTATATATTACTTCTTTTTACAGTTTATAACTCCTTTAAACTACAAGACTTCCTGAGTGCCTGAACTGTTCTGGTTTATGCATAAGTGGCAAATAAAAATCTTGAATCTTAAAGAAAGCAGAAGTCTACAATGATATCAGTCAGTTGGGTGCTGAGGCGGAGCGTCATCGGTAACGTATCGCGTCATTTCCTGTTTCTGCTCCGTCCTACTCGTTCACTTCTCCTGGTGTTTGCTACAGTGGATTTACTGTTGTTAATTATTTGTTGCTTTTTGTTTATCCTGTTTAGCAGTACACAAGCACCTTGGTGAAAGTTTAGTAACCGCACGATCCTTTGGGTTCTATACTTCGCTCTCTGTCTATTTCGTTCCGCGCAGCTGCGCTCACTGCTAGCATGGCTAACTTCACTTCTCCCACCGTTTCTCCTCCGGTGTTCTGCAAAGTGTGTGAAATGTTTAGTTACTCCTCTGCCTCCCTTACTGAGAGTCAAGCGTGTAGAAAGTGTAGCTTATTTATAGCTCTAGAGGCGAGGCTTAGCGAGCTTGAGGCGAGACTCCGCACACAAGATAGCAACGTAGCCCCTGTAGCTAGCCAGCACCAGTTAGCCTGTGCGGACCAGCCCAGTTCAGCTACTGTTAGCTGTTCCCCCGCAGCCCCCGAGCAGCCGGGTAGTCAGGGTGGTTGGGTGGCGGTTCGAAGGAAGCGTAGTCTGAAACAAAGGCCCGTGGTTCACCACCAACCGCTTCATGTCGCAAACCGCTTTTCCCCACTCAGTGACGCACCCACTGAGAAACCGGCCCTGGTTATTGGCGACTCTATTCTTCGCTACGTGAAGTCGACACCAGAAACCATAGTTAAATGTATCCCGGGGGCCAGAGCGGGCGACATAGAGGGAAACTTAAAGCAGCTGGTGAAAGATAAGAGCAAATACAGCAAAATTATCATTCACGTCGGCGTTAATGACGCCGGGCTGCGCCAGTCGGAGATTACTAAAGTTAATATGGAGTCGGTGTGTAACTTCGCCAAAACGATGTCGGACTCCGTAGCGTTCTCTGGTCCCCTCCCGAATCTGGCCAGTGATGACATGTTTAGCCGCATGTCATCACTCCGTCGCTGGTTGTCGCGGTGGTGTCCAGAAAATAACGTGGCCTTTATAGATAATTGGGAGACTTTTTGGGGAAAACCTGGCCTTATTAGCAGAGACCGCATTCATCCCACCCGGGGTGGTGCAGCTCTTATTTCTAGCAATATAGCAAAGTTCATTGGACAACCAACCTTCTGACAACCCAGGGTCGAGGCCAGGAGGCAGAGTCGCTGTCTTACACGCTTCTCTGCTACTTCTGTAAAACTGCTGCCCTCCAATAAAAATAAAAATAACAATAAAACTAAAAACGCTCACAGTAACACTAAGCTTAATAATACAATAGAAGTAGTGTCAGTACCTCGTCCTCCCATAGTTCATCTAGTAAATAAGTCAAGAGGTGTTAATAATAATAACCTTATAAAAATACACAGCAGTAAACACTCAGAAACAAAACAGTTAGATGTGGTCTGTTGAACATACGATCTCTACTGTCTAAATCTCTTCTAGTTAATGATTTAATAACAGATCATCTGTCTGATATTTTCTTTCTCATGGAGACTTGGTTGCAGGATGATGAATATGTTAGTTTAAATGAAGCAGCTCCATCAAGTCATATTAACTATCATGTTCCTCGAAGTGCAGGCAGAGGAGGTGGAGTAGCAGCAATCTTCCACTCCAGCCTTCAAGTCAATCCCAAACCTAAAGCTACCTGTAGCTCTTTTGAGAGTCTCACTCTCAGCCTGTCTCACCACAATTGGAAGTCAGAAAAGCCAGTTTTATTAGTTGTGGTGTATCGGCCACCTGCAGCTGCTTACACACAGTTCCTGGCTGAGTTTTCAGATTTCCTATCCAGTTTAGTGGTCAGTACAGATAAAGTCATTATAGTGGGTGATTTTAACATCCATATGGATGATGATACTGACAGTCTTAAGACGGCGTTTAACTCACTGATAGATGCAATAGGTTTCTCTCAGTTAGTAAATGAACCGACGCACTGTCATAATCACACCCTGGATCTGGTTCTCACCTATGGTTTAGAGACAGAACCTGTTAGTTGTTCCCCAAAACCCCCTCCTCTCAGACCACTCACTTATAACCTTTGACTTCACTCTAGCAGACTGAGCAGCACATGACAGGAAGGTTTACTACAGCAGGTGTCTCTCTGAAGATACTAGAGACAGATTTGTAGCTGAAATTGCAGCGGTGCCCCCTCTAGCGCCTCCTACTGGTGCAACAGATCATTCTGATCTAAATGTTACTCCTGCAGATATTGACTGCTTTGTCAATGTCACTGCAGCCACACTGCGTATAGTTTTAGATTCGGTTGCCCCACTGAAGAGAAGGTTCACACACCATAGAAGACTGGCTCCGTGGTATAACACACATATCCGAACTCTTAAGCAGGCATCAAGACGGATGGAGAGGAAGTGGTATTCAGCCAGATCAGCTGATTCCCAAAGCGCCTGGAAAGACAGCTTACTAACATATAAGACGGCCCTCCGTAAAGCCAGAACAGCTTACTACACTTCATTAATAGATGTAAATAAGAACAACCCGCGTTTTCTGTTTAACACCATAGCCAGGTTGACAAAGAGTCACAGCTCGGTTGAGCCTTCTATTCCTGCAGCTCTTAGCAGTGAAGACTTTATGAGATTCTTCACCAATAAAATCACTAACATTAGAGAAAAAGATCGATCAAGGTCGCTCCATGACAACTGATGATCTGTCCTTGTTAGCAACCCCATCTAGTCCTAATCCATCTCTGGACAGCTTCCTGCCCATAGATCTCCCTGAGTTGACCTCCAGCATTAATGGATCTAAACCAACCACATGTCTCCTGGACCCCATCCCAACTAAGCTTTTCAAGGATGTCTTTCCTCTGATTGGGGCGTCAGTATTAGATCAGATCAATCTATCTTTGACTACAGGTTATGTACCTCAGGCGTTTAAAACTGCTGTTATCAGACCTTTACTTAAAAAACCTTCACTTGACCCAGGCGTCTTAGCAAATTATAGACCGATATCCAACCTCCCATTCATCTCTAAGATACTTGAGAGGCTGGTTGTTAGTCAGCTAACCGATCACCTAAACAGGAATAGTCTATTTGAAGTGTTTCAGTCTGGTTTCAGAGCTCATCATAGCACAGAAACAGCACTGGTTAAAGTCACTAATGACCTCCTCATGGCATCAGACTGTGGACTTATTTCCGTACTGGTTTTACTGGACCTCAGTGCTGCCTTTGATACTGTAGATCACAGCATTTTATTAAAAAGGCTACAACATGAGATTAGGATCACTGGGACAGCTCTAGACTGGTTTAAATCTTATCTATCAGATCGATTTCATTTTGTTCATGTTAATGATGTTTCCTCTGAGTGTACAAAGGTTCATCATGGTGTTCCACAGGATTCAGTGCTTGGGCCAATCCTGTTCACTCTTTACATGCTCCCTCTAGGGAATATAATTCAGAAACACGGCATAAATTTTCATTGCTATGCCGACGATACGCAGTCGTACCTATCCATGTAATCTGATGAAACAGAGCCATTAACCAGACTCCAGGCATGTCTCAAAGACATAAAAGACTGGATGACCTCCAATTTCCTTCTTTCAAACTCAGACAAAACTGAAGTCATTGTTCTTGGAGCTAAACATCTGAGGACTAGATTACCAGATAGCATTCTCTCTTTGGATGGCATTACTTTGTCCTCCAGTACGGCTGCAAGGAACCTGGGAGTTATCTTTAACCAGGACATGTCATTTCTTCCTCATATTAAACAGGTTTCTAGTACCTACCTTCTTTCACCTCCGTAATATTGCCAAGATCAGGAGCATCCTGTCACAGAGTGATGCTGAAAAACTGGTCCATGCTTTTGTTACCTCTAGACTGGACTACTGCAACTCATTACTGTCAGGATGTCCAAATTATTCCATTAAAAACCTGCAGCTGATACAGAACGCTGCAGCCAGAGTTCTGACAGGAATCAGCACCAGGGAGCATATCTCTCCAGTTTTAGCTTCTCTTCACTGGCTTCCAGTGAAATTTAGAATAGACTTTAAGATTCTCCTTCTAACATATAAAGCTCTAAATGGACTATCTCCCTCATACCTGCAGGATCTCATAGTTCCGTATATACTTAAAAGAACACTCAGATCACAGAGTGCAGGTTTACTTGTAGTTCCTAGAATTCATCAAAGCAGACTGGGAGGACGAGCTTTTAGCTATCGGGCAGCTTTACTGTGGAACCAGTTACCAACCTGGGTCCAAGAGGCAGACACCACGTCTGCCTTTAAGATCAAACTTAAAACCTTTCTGTTCACTAAAGCATATAGCTAGCCTCAAACAAAGTGTGTAGGGCTGACAGATCCAGTTTAGTCAGTTTTCACAGTTACAGCTAGAATAGGCTCATCAGACTCTTATTCTTCAATTTTTAGCACAGCTATGCTGCTATAGGCCTACGCTGCTGGGGACAAACACATGATCCACTGAGCAGTTCCCCACTTCCTCAACACCAACCACTCCCTCACGTCCTCTCCTCCTTTTCTTCTTTCTCCTCCTTTTATTTTCACCGGGATTATCTGGGTCCAGTCTTCCTTGCCGTTCTGTGTGTCCCCCCCCTTCTCTCCCTCTCTCTCTCTCTCTCTTTCCCTCTCTCTTTGCAGGTCTTCCGTCTCCAGGCCTTCGTGCTGCACGGACCTTGGCCTATGGCAAACTCAGGGTCCGCTGTCGGCACCTGCCTATACTGTTCATCTCTTTATAACAACCTGCTATGCTGTATTATGTGCATATATGTCTGATATGTTTGTATTTCTATGATTGTATTTTGTCTGTATTTCTTTGGTTTTATGATTGTATCTGTTCTCCCTCTCTCTCTCTCTTTATTCTCTCTGTGCTGTCTCCCTCTTTTATTCCTCCTTTACCCAGTCAACTTTCAGCAGGATGGTTCCCCCTTGTAAGCCTGGTCCTGCTCAAGGTTTCTTCCTGTTAAAAGGGAGTTTTTCCTTGCCACTGTGCTTACCTGGGGGTTCAGGCTCTGGGTTTCTACCTCTGTAAAGCACTTAGAGACAATTTTATTGTAAAAGGTGCTATATAAATAAAATTGAAATTGAAAATTGAAACATCCAATTATTTTCCAGAACTTTTTTATTAGTGCATCTTTATTTTTTGCTTTCTGGGTTTAAGGAGCCACTATGATGAGTAAAGAAATTTTTAATTAACACATAAAAATATAGAATTATTACACCTCCCTACAAGGCTGAGCATTTAGCTTATATTTAACAATACTGGATTATTTTTAAAATTCAATGTCTCCTCAGTGTCACAAACAAAGTTATAAATATCATTACCTGACTTAGAGACCTGTTTTAGAGTTCCCACAAATGTATAACATCCACTATCTTTATAATGACATTCCATGGTATTTCAAATGCAAGCCAATGAAAAATGTACAAGAAGTGATTATTTTCTTGCTCATTTTTGATAAACTGCATCCAACCTGAAATAGAACCAATCCTTGTGACACAGTAAGTTCCAGTGGGATGTATGGGTGGTAATTTTGAAGCAGTGAATGAATTATTCAAAAATTTGTATTGAATTTTCAGAGATATGAACCAAAAACATTGCATACACAAGAACATTTTTAAAATAAGGGGGGGAAGGGGAGGGTTAAGGGTCAGGTTTATCTTGTGCAGGTATAAAGTTCCTTGTTGAAATAGTCAATGAATGGCTGCCATACATCTTACATCAATTTGGGGGATGCGTTCACTCTCCTCATTGCCAGCTTCCAGGTCAGATCTGGTATCTGCAGGTTGAAATCCTCCTCACCTTTGATCATTATATATGATCAAATATATATATATATATATATATATATATATATATATATATATGCAGTTGGGTTGTTTCATATACAGATGCAACAGCCTGTTATTTATGGATCCCATGTTAACTCAGTCATCAATCCGATCCACGAATATGAGTGTTGAATATGAGAAATATGTCTTAATGTAATATCGAATCTGCAAATACCTGAAGAAATGAATGTTTGGAATCTCGTGATGTACCTTTTGAATGAAATTAAAAGTGTAATCTTTAAAGAAATGCCTTACATGTATGATTATTCTCCTTTTTCACATATTACATGCTAGATCTACAAGAGAGAGAGAGCAACGAAGGGCTTGGCCATTTGTGTTTACATTTTGTTTACTAATTGACATTATACTACAAGCCAAGGCAGCCAATGAGTTGGGAAAGCTAGAATGTTGTTTTACAAGTAACCATACTAGTGTTTCGTGTTCAGGGATATCCAAAATGAGAGGAAGTAGAGGTTAGCCACACACTAGTACATAATGAAAGAGAAAATGCTTAGAAGTAAAAATGTGGATATTCAAAAAAAAAAAAAAAAAAAGTTGTTGGAAACTATACAGAGGGTCGTAGAATTCAATATACAATTATTGTGTAACCTGCGGGGTAGCCAAACATTCTAAGAACTGCAAATAACTAAGTTTTCTCCACTCTGTCAAGGGCTTTATGTGCATCTAGTGATATGCGTACCTCTTGTTTTTGGTGTATCTATTATGTTAAAGTGGTGACATAAATTGCCAGCTAGCTGCCTGCCCGTATTAAAGCTTGTCTGATCTCTGTTGATCATATTGTGTGTGTGATCAAGTTGTGCCGCAAGGGGTCTTTGTTTATAATCAAAGCAAAGGAAACTGATTGGACAGTAGGAGTCACATTTTAGATATAAGGACAGATATAGTTGCGTGTGTCATTGTTAATGGTCAAGTCATTGGTAATGGTAAAGACAGTCGCACCTGCAGTGGATCCCCCATTATTGAGGCATTTAATCCTCTGTCACCGATCAGCGGCATCTGAGTGTTTCCGTCAAACGAACCTCAACTCCTTGCTAGCACAGGCGTTCTACGAATAAACAGCTCTTTGTGAATCTAACTGCTGTCTCCTGTCTGCTCTCGGGTCTTACCAGAACTGAACTTAACAGTAAATGTTGACAAGGACCACAGGGGTGTTGTTTCTCTGGATAATGGCAACACCCAGATTTATAGTTTGTCATAATCACAGCTCTGCCTGTGTCATGCCCACCAATCAGCTGCACCTGCAGGGTCATGATGAGCTGTTTGCTTCCCTCTCCAGCAATCACACCCACTAATCAGCCACACCTGCAGCTCATTCACCAGTCAGCGCTGTATATAAGCCCCGGGCTTTGACTGGTTCAGTGCCAGATTGTGCTCTGTGTTATGCGAAACTGTCAAGCGGGTTTTTCCTGCCTGCCTGCCTGCCTGCCCGCCCGCCCACCCACCCACCCATGATCGACCCTACCTGTTCCTGACCTGCGCTCAAAGCCTGTTTTTCCCGGATAACCTGTCTGCTTTCTGTACCCGATTACGAACTATCGGACTTGTCTATCTGTTGCTGACTCTGCCTCTTTGGACTTATCTACCTTGCTTGTCTCCTTGCTTGTCTCTCTCTTGCTTGTCTAATCGCACTCAACCTGCTGGAAACAGGAACCCACAACATAGAGCTCTGCCTGACACAATTATCATTGGTTCCTAAGCAGAAGATGAAAGAACAGGAGCACACGGGGGGAAAAGAGAGCAATCAGAACTGCCTTAACTTGTTTGATTTAACACAGACTCTTCACATAAATAAGGTTTATTCTTCCAGGAATACACTGGCCCTAAATAGCTGCTTTCTTCCAAGTTGTTGACAAAGAGAATCTCTGTAGACCATTCCCCCTGGTCAAGTGTGTGTGTGTGCGTGTGTGTGTGTATGTGTGTGTGTGTGTTTATGCATTTGTTGTGGAAAGTATGTGGGTGATTTGTTCCACTGTGCTCAGGTGGAAATGTGTTTGTGTTTGTAAGCTCTGTGAATAAGAGCATACTGTCTTTATTCATGCATTGACATCAGTGTGTATGCGTGTTTTCTTTGATGTGCACTTGTGTGCGCACTTCTTCTTTTGCACGTGCAAACTCAACTCAGTCACCAGGCAGCAAAGTAAAAAAAAACTCAAAAATGTAACAACAGAAACATACAATAGTCTAAGTGCAGCACAGATGTAGACTGGAAAAAATGGTTAGCTGTTCAGTCATAAATCACATTTAAGTGTGGTTCAAGTGCACATGCATACTTGAACGGCTATAGGAACATGGCCAGAAAACGTTCACACATTAACACAGTCAGACCTGGGAGCCATACTGCAGAGCCATGCAATCTCGCACTATATCAGACATTGAGGTACTGCAGTGGAACAGTTCGGAACAGTTCAGTTCAATTCAATTCAATTCAATTCATATAGCGCCTTTTATAATAAAATTGTCTCTAGGTGCTTCACAGAGGCAGGAACCCAGAGCCTGAACCCCCAGGTAAGATGTCTGTGTAGATTCTCAATCATCCAGGTCATGGTTATCCAAAGTAGATCTCTCTGTGTCAACTGGACTGAAAGGTTTCCTTGAAAACGTTTCGCCCTCTCTCCAGAGAGCTTCTTCAGTTCTAAGTTTGCTATGACGTTTATTTCTTTCCTCTTCTTTGCTGGGGTCTCGTTTTCTGGAGGTCTTTGTGAAAACGAGACCCCAGCAAAGAAGAGGAAAGAAATAAACGTCATAGCATTTCTATCCCCTACCTGTCTGGAGTTTCAGAAAAATTCAGGAGAATCTTTCAAAAACATGACATTCCAGTACAGTTCAAACCCTCCAACACACTCAGACAGAAACTGGTCCACCCAAAAGACAAGACACCAAGACACAAACAAAGCAATGTTGTCTATGCTGTACAGTGCCAGGAGGAATGCAAGGAACTGTACATTGGGGAAACCAAACAGCCCCTCCATAAACGAATGGCCCAACACAGACGTGCCACTTCTTCAGGACAGGACTCAGCAGTACACCTACACCTAAAAGAAAGCGGACACTCCTTTGAGGACAGTCAAGTACGTGTGCTGGCCAGAGAAGATCGCTGGTTTGAGAGGGGTGTCAAGGAAGCCATCCACGTAAAGTTGGAAAAACCATCTTTAAACAGAGGTGGTGGACTAAGGCACTTTCTGTCACCCACGTACAATGCAGTTCTCCACTCTCTTCGTCAGCATTCCAAACATTCACGCTGTTTGACCAGACCTGGAGACTCATTAACATGTGACCCAACAGACAAAGGGGAAGCACCCCAACTGAAACTGAATGAACGACCCTGCCAACCACCCTGCCAAGGACTCTCAGGTGACCACCCGGGCCATTAACATGCCAATGGTCCACAGGGCTATATTTTCAAGCTCTGCCCCAGCAAACTTAGAACTGAAGAAGCTCTCTGGAGAGAGGGCGAAACGTTTTCAAGGAAACCTTTCAGTCCAGTTGACACAGAGAGATCTACTTTGGATAACCCCCAGGTAAGCACAGTGGCAAGGAAAAACTCCCTTCTAACAGGAAGAAACCTTGAGCAGGACCAGGCTTACAAGGAGGAACCATCCTGCTAAAAGTCGTCTGGGTAGAGGAGAAGAAGAGGGATACAGTACAGAAAGAATAAAAGAGAGAGAGGAACAACTACTTTTCAATGGCTGCGGCTACGTAAATGGCAGGGCTGGGGGCTCCCAGTAAAGTACTTCTATTCTTTTCTATCCTAAAAGGATGTGACACGTCATAAATAATTATGGCTTCGTACTTCGATGACGAGTCTTTCTTCGCCCTTATCTAAATTGATTGCAAGATGACCCTCACAAGACTTAGGACCTGTTGAAAACGATCGCTCTAAATATGAGACCTTTTATTTTGACAAATTCACAGATGTTTTATTTTTTCTTCTCACCCAACTTCCTGTCCCGCACGCAATGCATTGTGCTAGATTGTTGCGGTGTGCTCCGGCATCCGTCCAAAATAGAAGCGTATTTTTTCAGAGGGTGATCGGAGCCCCCAGCCCTGTCGGAACTGGAGCCACAGCCAGTGTACATTGATGCATTGACTTGAATGGAATCTAATCAGTCCGGACGGACGGACAAAGACACCCGGGGTTAAGGCCTGGGTTAGGGGGTTAGTTGGAATGGTTAGGGTTAGAGTAAACGTTTGGTAATTACGCATATGAAAGTCCACACAAAGATAGTATTACTAGGGTGTGTGTGTGTGTGTGTGTGTGTGTGTGTGTGTGTGTGTGTGTGTGTATGTGTGTGCGTGCGTGCATGCATCTTTCTTTGCAGCATGCATGCACACAAGGGAAAATGGCTGAGTCTAATTTTGGAGATCCATCTGCTGATTCTAGAAAAACAGATTACATCACAAACAGCGTGAAAATGAATAATAATAATAATAATAAATAAATAAATAAACACACATAAGCACCCCCTCCCTCACAGACTTCAACTTGGACCCTGAACAATCTGCACCCGTCAGCTGTGCAAACAGCATTGACTGGCATGGTTTGCAATATGGACTCGATTGTTTTAGGACAAAGGCCTCTGAGCTCAAGGCAAAAGGTCACATCATAAGACAAAAATGTCTGTGTTCATGAGTGGTGGAGGGGGTAAAGGAAGTGCGTGTGTGTGTGTGTGTGTGTGTTTGTGATGGTGCGTGTGCATAGAGAGCGGTAGAGAGAGAGAGAGAGAGGAGGAATAGGGTTCTATCGATACTTTTTTCTTTAACTTCTTTATTATCTTAATTTTTTGGGCTTAATCAAGGAAATTCTTTTAAATATTCCCCCTGAAAGCTTATCATTTTTACATCATTTATGCAGTAGTACTAGTATATTACATGTACTGTTTCATACCAACTTGTACTATTGTTTGTTTTTTGTTTTTTTTTTTTAAACATTTAGTAAGACCGCATCCTTTACCTACTGTTGTTTTAGCAATGAACCTGCTTCGTATTGTGTTTCAGTCTTGCTCTCAGTGTTAAATAAAGGTTGTCTGAAAATGTGAATCAGGAAACACCTGTTTTACACAGAAAAGAAAATATGAGGAATCGTGCATCCACCCCCCATCCTGTTCACTCATTCTCCGCATTGTTTCTGGGGCAAGAAGGACAAAAGCAGCCCTGGTGACATAGAATTAAGTTTCAAAGTAAGCTTTGGTAGTCATATAACAGTCAAGGAAGGAAGGAAGGCCTGCAGAATAAAGGACGTGTACAGAAAGTGTATCAAAATGGATATTCAGTATGTCTTATCACCCCCCCACACACACGTACACACATAATGACACAGTCACACACTTGCACTTGCATATATAAAGCCATACCAGTATTTAAATTGAAATAGTTATAATTGCATTCAACTATGTAATTAAATTGACCATCTTAGCTTCAGACTACAATTAACATACAAACTAAAATTGAACTCTGAAACAACCTCACCTGAAAAATGCTTAAAACGATAACTCCAAATTGTTGTTAAAGCACTGGTCATTTTATTTAATAAGCACGCTGCTGGCTCGAAATAACCTTGGCAATTAAAAAAAATGAAGCTTTATTAACTGCACGGCAAATAAGGATTTGAACGAAAAGAAGTTGAAGCAAAACACAACACATTTAAAGCACAATCCCACATAAAATGGAGCTATAGGCATTATAATGCAGAGAAGGCAACCCTTTCCCATCTTATTATAAAACCAGTGTTAGCTGAGGATTCTTGCTGACTAGCTATCGATACACAAACGCCCCCCCGCCCCATCCTTCAGCTCAACTCTTCTAGACAGTATTTCTAATTCAAAATGTGCTTGTAAATTTGACATTTTACAAACTGGTCAGCTTGTAAAGACAGGGTGAACAAGTTGTAACGAGCTGCTTCACGGGCAAATGAAGATATGCCTCTGTGGACCGCCTGTGCGGGGCAGCGGGCTGATGGCTTGCTTTTGTTTTTTGCACAGCACACACTCTCTTTACATAACCTATCCGTGTTTTCATGCTCTGGCTTTTTTTAAGCTCAGTGGGTCACATCTGATTGGATTAGCAGTTTGAGGGGATAAATTTTTTCAGGTCCAATTAAAGCACTTTCCTGCCACAGATGGATCCCTGAGACCTCCAGAGAGAACACCAGGTCATGCTTAGGTTCTCACATAACATTGTGTGTACTATAGAGTCCGCAAAATATCAAGGGGAAAAAAAAGACACCCAGGGTACATTTATGTATTTGTGTGTCTACACTGCAGACCAAACTAAGCTTGCATTCAATTAGAATCTAGTATGAGTCAATATCCCTTATTATATTTCATTGAATGAACTGCAAAACATGGGCAATATAAGGTTCATTCCAGCGTGTGCAAACCTACGCACAGGCACACACCATTACCTGACATAATGTACTTTTCTTTGTCCAAACAAATTGGAACCCCAGTGAATCACATCTCAGTGGCAGCTGGATGTCCTAGTCCTCCTTTAGAGACTGGAGAAATGGAGCAAAAAAAGGAGAGAGAGAGAGACGGTGGGGGGGGAGGGTTATTCAAGCTCGCCGAACGTCCCTGTCATTTTTTCACAGATAGTCATAATATGGTGTGCTATGTGAATAATGGCCCCCTTCCAGATAGCGTGAATAGCCCATAACCCACTCAAATGTAAGACACAGACAGTTCACAAGCCATTTTTTGCTCATGACTGCTTGTTTAGTGTTTTGCACTTACACATGTCCCTGTGTGGCCACTATACCTCATAGTGACCTCATGAGAGCATAATGGGTCAAGTTTGGAGGTATAAAAGTAGGCCATTTGACACCACCTCACTGCATCTTGTAAAACCTTTTTAAGAATGTATTCAGGGAGCATTGTGTCTGCAATTATACCCACACACTCATGACTGACACGAATACATGAGACACATCTTACATGAGACAAAACATTCCCCCTTTAACCATAACTATCCAGATAGTTATTCCCCCTTTTTTCCCCATTCCCACTTTAACCATAACTATCCAGATAAGGACATGTTACTCTATATCTGGTGTGTAACAGTTCCAAAAAGCAATTTAAATACATGGCAGGTCGGCAGTGACGCCAGAGACGCTTTTCATAAAGAATAGTTAATGCCGTTCTAGGATCCAGGCGGGAGCTCTTCACAGTCTGTCATTTCTCTCCTTTTTCTAAACTCACTTCACATCTTTCAGCGTCTTCCATCACTGACTAGTTTACAACACCACCACTGTACCACCTCCACACTTCTCTCCATTCAGTTCCTCTCCAGGGCAACGTTGCAGCCTCATCTCACCTGTGTCAGTTTGAAAGTTAGTGTAGATATTGTGACTGACGTTGCTCACGGCTTTGTGTGCCTGAGTGTGTGTGCGTGCATGCCTATGTGCATTTGAATAGATGAATTTGACTGCATGGATTTGCATTTGTTAATGCAGTTGTGCATGTGAGGCTACATGCAGCACCACCTATGCTATCCAGCTGACTTTTCTCAGAATGAGGTATGCATTATTCACACATAGCTGCTCAAAATTCAGGAATCGACCAATGAAGAATTTGAAAAAAAAGAACAAAGAGAAGGAAGGACAGTTTTCATCAGGGTTAATTTAAGTGAATAAGCAGATATTGACGAGTTGCAGCGTTCACAAAAATCAGTGCAAAAATAATTGGTACACTTTTGCTTTGTCTGAATGTTCAGTCAATAGGATGCATTACACTCTTTTTTTTTAAATGATTTGTAATGAAGAAAATAAATAACTGCCTGTTTAAATGATCATTCAAGTCCAAATCTATCCATTGCACCACTGCATTACAGCTCACCTTAACATCTGACCATGCCCCCTTTCTGTGGGCAAACAGAAGAGTGGCTCAGTCAACCAGATTGACAGTTCTACGTGAGAGATGATTCTGACAGTCAATTTTTTTGTTCCATCCACTTCTTGTATAACACATGCAGGTACACAGTTCAATATCTTTTTGTCTTTTGATGCTGCCTGGCCTGCTTGGCCCACTGCTGAAGATAGGAATGTATGACACCGATGGTTCCAAGGGGTCAGCCTCGCACTTCACTTGCCATAAACACCTAGGTGACATCACTGCAACATGAGACACTCAATAAACTTAACAGTGCTCTTGCCCACATGTTAATGGACTTGTATTGTTTATACTTTTCACAATATTATACGCCCAATTTAAAGACAATGGTTACTTTTCGGTCATAAGCAGCAGTTTATTTGTTATTCAATGGCTGATTGCACTTTAAAACAAAATCTTATTAAAGTCAATGTGGTTGCTTAGAAACCGAGCATTTATGCTGAAGGGGGTGGGTGCCCTTTATTTATCATAGAGAAAAATGTCGCTAAGAAATGTAAAAAAATGAAACAAAATAAAGAAAAAATAAAGTTATAAAAAAGACTTGTGCGCTGCCATGACAATTTCACATGCTCAGTATTTCACTGCAGACACAGTAATAAAAACAGCGGCATCGGATATTCATCTGATTCAGCTGTCAGATAGGCTGAAACGAGCTGCCAGAAGTACAACCTAAATTCAACATGTATGTGCCTCAAAAATGGCCGTCAAGACAGGTTAAAGAGTAGAGTCTGCACTGTAAAAAGTAGACTGGTGGTCTCGTCTTCTGTCTCAGAGAATGTTGACCTAAATTAGGGTGACCAGATGTCCCGGTTTACCCGGGACAGTCCCGGTTTTGAGCCTTGTGTCCCGTGCCCCGGCGGATTTCAACAGCCCCATTGTTTTGTCCCGGTTTTACGCAAGGTCCGTCCTGGTGTTCTGTAAATCCTTCCTACCCATCGAGAATTCCTACCAAGTCTCACTGTGCATGCGCACAACACATTATGTCATTTATCGAAGCTTCACCAGGAATTTGTCCTACCAGACAGCTGTTTTGAGCAAAAGCGGTGAGTTTTTAAGGTTTTCTACTTAATTTAACCTAATGCCAATTTCTAGCTTTTGTTTGAGTCTTATTTGAGTCTTTGGCCGACTCAACTAATTGTTATTAGCTTGTTTTAAAGTATAAAACTGTCTGTATAAGCTGTCTAAGCGGACTTTTGTCTTTTGTGGACTAGGTCTATCACGCAGTGTATGTACAGCACTGTGCTCTGATATCGTCAGTAAATGTTCTTTTTGGAATACTTCTGTATTTCAGTCTTTTCAGTCACTTGAATCAACTAACTTATGCTGGATAAATGAGCTTATCGTCACATTCAAGCTAGCACTGAGACACGTGGTGCAGATATGGTCTGAGCATGCGGTTATGAGGTTATTTTATTTCCATATCAGGTGTCTGCTTTATGGGAACATGTTGACATTGATCTCACTGGACATCCAGTGGGTATCAATATATACTTACTGCCACAAATTACTTTTCCAAATGGGTAGAGGCCATTTTGCTACAAAGGTAGCCGAGAACATCTGCAAAATGATATACCGCCATGGCTGCCCTGCCAGAATCCTCTCTGACCAAGGCAGAGAGTTTGTCAATGAAGTAAGCCTACTAATCAGAACTGGTCATCTTTGGAAAATGACTTTACAACCTGCTTTACTGGTGTTAACAAATAGTCTGCCAATCATATATGTCTATGAATGAGTAACTTACTAATTAGTTTTGTTTGTCTTTTGAATCTCAACACAAGGTTCTGTGCTATGCTTAAAATAGAGAGGACAGTCACAGCAGCCTACCATCCGCAGACCAATGGCCCAGATGAAAAGACGAATGATAACATAAAAAGGTTTGTGCTATCATTTTATGTCAAATCTATATGGCATTCAAAACAACTTCGTCATTTCTTGTGTGCTTTACAGTGCCTGCGTTTACAGCCCTTAGGAAATTAGTGAATGATCAGCAAAACAACTGGGACATTTTTTTCGATGCCACACTGTTTTTCTTACGATCAAAGGTTCACACCACAACAAAAACACACCCACTTCGAACTGATGTATGGTAGGGAAGCACGCCTTCCATCTGAGGTTCCTGCTGAGTTGTCAGTGAGCATTTGGAGTCTTCTCTGTACTATAACATGTTAATTAAGTGTGTGTGTGTGTGTCATTGCAAATTATGTTAGCGCTATTAGTATTATTTTTACATCAGTACTACTTGCTTCAAGTATTACAAAGTAAAGAAAATTTTATATTTTATAGCTTTCAAAGATCATACTACCTCAGGAGTCTGCTTGGGGGGGTGGTGGTCAAGTGGATAAAGCCTCATAACCTGGAGGCATCTGAGATGCTTGTTCCAATCCAATCCAGTTCAGTCCAGACCAGATGTGAGGTTGGCATGGGAGACATGAGAGGAAGAGGAAGAAACCACAACCGAAACTTTGGGCCCTTGAGCAAAGCCCTTAACCCCCTAGTTGTTGGTTGTTGCTCCCCGGACGCCATAAGTGGCTGCCCACTGCCAGTGTGTGTGTTGTACATGCATGTGATGGGAAAAAATGCAGAGGTTTAATTTCCACTTGTGTGGATTAATAAAGTGTGAATCTTGTCTCTTACACAGACTTATGCACCTCAAAAAAGGAGGCAGAAGAAAAGGTGAAGAAGTCTGTGGAAGACAATGTGCGAAAGGGGCAAGAGAAGCAAGTGGCTGCATATGCCAAAAGAATAAAAAAAAAATATAAAGAGGTCCATTACAAGGCAGGGGATGAAGTTCTTGTGCTTAATATGAGAAAGCGTGGGAGGAAAGGCGGGCGGCTTCAGCTGGACTTTTCAGGTCCTTACTTCATTTAGGACATCTGTGGCAAACGTGTCACACTACAAAATTCTGATGGTAAAACCTTAAAAACAACATACAATGTAAATCACATCAAGCCATATCGGAGGCCTGAGAGCAAAGATGTTGTGATGGCAGAAAGGCAGTTGGATGAGCTACTAACAGCCACAAGACCATCAGTTATACGTTTTGCCAAAAAAGCTGAATCTCACAATTTCACTGAAACAAAAGTCAACCCTGTTCAGTTCCCACCTGAGAGTCCGCCCTTTCAGAAACTCAGCACTCAAGATGAAGGTTGGTTCAAAAAAATTTGTTCAGGACTGTTTGGTCATGTTGCCAATTTGGCCATCATACCGTTAATTCTTGCATGACTAGGGTTTGCATGTAACAGTTCATGTTTAACCTTAAAGGCTGAATGTTAGGATGACATAACTAACATAAATCATAATTTCCTTTTAGTGCACAGGCTTTGGACAGCAAAAGATGGTGGGTGTGTGGAGGTAGTAGTTGGACCATACAAGCTTTGTGACACCTCATTTAGGACGCTGAAGGGCACAGAATGAGTGTCGAATGAGGTAAGAGCTATTTTTGTTATATTTACTAGCTGCTTGTAGAGGTTTTTCTATTTTATGATTTGTAAATGTTCCTTTGCTCTCATTGTAGCTAATTGATGCATACTTGCTATGCCTCATTGGGGAACACAAGGTAAGTGAGAATTATATATTCCAGGTTATCATATATGGTCCTATTATTATATATCTATATATATATATATATAGTGTGTGTGTGTGTGTGTGTGTGTGTGTGTGTGTGTGTGTGTGTTTGTGTGTGTTCGTATGTTCGTATGTTCATGTATTTGCTTTTAACAGAAACCTGTGTACCATATGGATGCCGTTGTTGCAACAGCAGCATTTTCGGGGAGGTTCCGTAGCCTCAGTAAGGTAATGAAGGTATTCTAAAGTTAGTGGCTGTTCCGTAAATTGGTCGTATTTAACTTGCTGTAAAACACCCTCCAGATGAAATTATGAAATTTCCAGTTGAGGACATGTGGTTGTGCCCTTTGAATTTTTCTGCACACTGGATTCTTGTGGTATTTGTTTACCCTACATTTTGTTTGACAGAACTGTTTTTTGAAAGTACTGTTTTTTTAGGTTAATTGAAATTATATATTTTTTAAGATTGTCAACATCCCTACAAAGACCCTGGACCTAATATATCCCCTTGGCAATGAGGTCTTATCAAAATTTTCTACATATGGTCATGGGTACCATTAAATATACATGCTTCATATATTACAGATGATGTATATCTGTAGGGGCACATCCTCCAACATGTAGAAATGTATGAACAGCAGCTATTAATGGAGGAATCGGCAAATTATGCCTACAACCCTGTCAATAGACACATAACAATAAAGTTGTCTTAATTTTTTTCTAGACATTGTTAGATTAGCGAGTGGTGTGCTGCATGCTGGACAGCGATGCCGAGCACAGCATGATTGAAATGGTAAAGATAATCATATAAGAACTATTCTAAAAGCATAAGTAGTAAGTTGTTGCGAGTGCTAAATAAATGTTATTCTTCTTTAAGTGGAAATTCTCAGTTGCATAGATGTAATGATGTTCACATTTTCAAATTGTATTGTTTTTATTATATTTTTATCTCTCTAGGTGCAGTGTGGGACATATCTGCGATGGGCTAATTTCGGATGTGTCAACTTTACAGATGCTCATACAGATTACACCTTTAGAAAATGTTTCAAGCTAGTACATTTATTGTAATTGCATGTTAAATTACTGTTGTGTACTTCATTGTACTGTATTGTACTTTTTTCACTCAACAGGTGATCCTACTGCTTTACTTATGAGTTATTACAACTCATAAGTTTTACTATTTTATTTTGGGTTGTAGGTAGCTGGTTCTGAGTTTCTTTTATTGTTTTGTTTTGTTTTTTTGCTTTGTTTTTTACCTGTTTTGAGTTGCGGTTTAATAAAAATACTTGTTTTCAACCTCAACTGCGGTCTGGTCTCCCCTTTTTGTAATGTGAAACATTATACAAAGGTTCTTATACATTATTTGAAAATTATCCATAACCATCCACATGGGGATAGTTTAAAACTAATTTAAGTACATCTGTGTAAAAGCTTACTCTAATGAGGTTTGTTTGTGTAACAGAACATAGTTACAGTAAAGCATATTCTGACGGGGTAATTTTAACTGTCAGAACGTTTCGCATACATCTATGTTTTATTTCATACGAGGTTACTCAGTGTTTGAGCGCCCTACATGCAGAAAAAAAATTATTCTATAAATATTTTTATTTCATTTCTTTATTTCTTTTTAATCAATATAATCTACTGTAATCTACTAATAACAGTAGATAATTACTCTAATCTACTTTTCTACTATTGCTGCTGCTGCTCTTCTTCTTCTTATAAAACAGCATGACCAAAACAAAATGAAACTGGAAGCGCACGGTAGGATTTTTTAATAAATTAGAATTTGGAATATATTAAATATTAAAGCCATCAGTGAAGTACCAGGGAATCATAGAACAATGTGAAATTCTAGAGTTTTAGCAATATAGGCTGTGAGTTCTAAGTCATTTTAATAATCTGGTTTTGGGGCCTCTTTGCTACACACTTTTAAGTTAGTTTTCTTACTTTGAAGAATGATTGCTCAACTGCTACATAAACACAAATTGATTGTTGTGCCGCGCATACGTTTTACCGTACCATGCAATGTAGACGGGCACGGTATTGTCAAGCTGTAGATAGCGTGACCGTTTGCTTTCGAAGTGCAGATGGCGTGACCGCAGTCATTTAACGGTGAGACGTTTCGCGGAAGTAGAAAATCTTGACAGAACACCGGGCGTCCCGTTTTTTTTTTCACATGGTAGCTAGTCACAAAGGCTATAACAGTGAAGTCCTGTTGAAACTCGTTGTCTTTATCCCATGTGTATGTCGATCACACAGTTGTCATAGCGATCTGTAGTTTGACACTCATTGGTCCAAGAAACCGCATGGGACTAGAGACCTTGAAAGCGCTGCTCATTAGGGTAACTTTAATGACAATCTGAGTTCTATGAAAGGATCACTGCCAACCATAGCTTCCTGAAAAGGTCCACTCCAGCGTGAAATACTAAGGGTCAGAAAGATAACTTCAGAGTAGGCCTTATGCACTTCTTTTGTTTGTGCACTACATGTTGATGTTCAAAACAGTTTAATGTTAGCATGTTATACATTTTTGTCTGTTTTAGTGGCCACGTTTTCTTTGGCCAAGCAATGGTGTTTTACATACACTACAGCAATTTATTATTATTTTTAACAAAGAGAGAGCAAGTAAGTGCTTACAAGTTGTATCACCTCAGTTGAGTAAAATAAAATGTCTTATATTTGGTGACAATTTGCCAAATATATATAGAATAGAATAGATGTGTATTATCCCGCAATGGAGAAATTGTCCCAGCAGCAGCATACAGAACAGAAAATAAAAAAAATATATATAAAAAATATATACACACACACAGTATATACACTGCTCAAAAAAATAAAGGGAACACTAAAATAGCACATCCTAGATCTGAATGAATGAAATATTTGTTAGGTGAATGTGCTGACAACAAAATCACACAAAAATTATCAATGGAAATCACATTTATTAACCCATGGAGGTCTGGATTGGAGTCACACTCAAAATTAAAGTGGAAAAACACACTACAGGCTGATGCAACGTTGATGTAATGTCCTTAAAACAAGTCAAAATGAGGCTCAGTAGTGTGCGTGGCCTCCATGTGCTTGTATGACCTCCCTACAATGCCTTGGAGTTACATTTTGTTGTGTAAGTGTTCCCTTTATTTTTTTGAGCAGTATATATATATATATATATATATATATATATATATATATATATACAGTCGTTTCTCGTGGGTGGTTCCTCCTCCATTCTAAGCTCGGGTCCTCTACCAGAGGCTTGGGAGCTTGAGTACAAGAAGGGGATGAGCAGACTCTACTTCCTGAGGAAGCTGAGATCCTTCGGCGTGTGCAGTAAGATGTTGGACATTTTCTACCAGTCTGTTGTCACCAGTGCACTGTTCTATGCTGTGGTCTGCTGGGGAGGCAGCATCGGAGCCGGCAACACCAACAGATTGAACAAGCTGATCAGAAAGGCTGGCTCCGTGATTGGCTGCAATCTGGACACCATGGCAGCTGTGGTGGAGAGGAGGATGCTGAACAAACTGTTAGCTATTCTGGATAACCCGGACCACCCTCTCCACCCACTCCTGGACAGGCAGCAGAGCTCCTTCTCAAACAGACTGATTCAGCTCCGCTGCCACAAAGACAGATACAGGAAATCTTTCCTGCCCAGTGCAATAACCCTATTCAACAAGTCTATCTGACTGAGACTTACAGCCCTTGTGCTGTGATGTGCTCCATCAGTACTTTCATGTGGCACATTGTCATAATTATTTATTGCATATTGCATAGTCATATCACTCATATTGCACTGATATTGCACACTATTGTACTGTAAATATGTTGTAAATATGTTAATACTGACAGTGCTGCTGGGACAAGTCAATTTCCCATGTCTGGGATAAATAAAGTACTTCTATTCTATTCTATTCTATTCTATTCTATTCTATTCTATTCAATTCTATTGAGGGTCCTGCACAGTATCTTTGCTGTTCCTAGCACTGCACTTTTCTGGACTGAGATGTCTGAGGTTGTTCCGTTCCAGGGATCTGCTGTAGCCACTCCTCCAGTTTTGGAGGTCACTGCCCCGAGTGCTCCAATCACCAGGGGCACTACTGTCACCTTCACTTTCTAAGCCTTCTCTAGTTCGTCTCTGAGCCCTTGGTTTGCGTACATATATATACATATATGTATGTACTGTATATATAAAAATTGTATCCCAGTTTTTAATCTTGAAAATCTGGTCACCCTAACCTAACTACAATAGCAACTGTAGCTTCCTCTCGAGAATTAAACAAAATGTTTATAGAGGAAATCATGAAGTAAATTACAACAGAGAACGGTTTTAGAATTACAACAGAGAACTCTTTTAGAATTTTCAGAAAGAGTAGGGTTAAATTTGCAGCACAGATAAAACAAACCCGGGTGCACATTGGATGGCAATGCCTCTCAACCCCTTTCAAATGATCCCCTGTTGCTAATCACATTGATATCAGGAGATGACACTGCTCTGTTTCCATGAATTCAGCTGCAGGACTGAGTTCATGACGAGAGAATGGAGTAGAAGTTTTGATCAGTGGGCATATCTGAGAGTAAGAAGAACGACAACAGAGTGTCGAACGTCTGTAGTTTGTAAGAAGACAGGAGCAAGTCCAGAGGTTCAATTCAGCCCAACAACAGAACAGTAAATTCAATGAGAAAAAGGGGAGCGTTTTAGGGATCAGTGGCTTCCTGGGAAAAAAAGGAATCGATTTCACATGATAGATGCCAACCATTTTCTCACAGTAAAACAATAGTGGTTTATATTATGGTGGTATTGATGTTCCTGTGTCAGTCCCATTACTTATGAGCTTGCTCTATGTAATTATGATGATTTCACACTATAGCTTTCATGATGGCATTTAGTGGATTACTCTTTTTAATTACACTTCCTAAAGTTACTACTGCCATAAATCAGTGCTTAGAAGTGTGTGTTGATGATGAATACCAGAGGAAATTTATAGCACTTTCAATTAAAGTGTTGTGAAGTCTTCGTTTGATGGGTGAGGGGTCCCCCTGCCTTTAATGTCCATATGTCCATGTAGAAAGCACACATTTTGCTGTAGTCTTTGCAAGACTCTATATATAAGCATGAAGAATGCGTAGCAATAGTGTATATGGTCTACCCAGGTGTAAAATTAAAGGCTCTTTTTGTGTATGTGGCCCACATATACTGTATATTTGAAGAGAGGAGGAAGAAGAGAAAGCCAGAGAGAGAGAGAGAGAGAGAGAGAGAGATAAAGTTTTTGAAGGGGGTACAGAGAACTGGTGAGAAATTGAACTGTCATGACTGTAACCTTGTACAATAAAATGTTTCAATACATGGGTAGTTGGGAACACACACGCACACACACACTGACATCCATGCTTCATGCTTCTAGCAGTACAAACAGCTTTTTTGTAAGAATGATTCTGGAACATAATTTCTCAAAGATCCCTGCACTGCAGTCAAAACCCTCGTACGATTTCCTCTCATGTCTATATATGTGACATTGATTGCATCAAGTCGAACAAATATTGTCTTGGTAACAGCCAATTCACCAGGTGGCAGTTTAAACTGCACGTAAGCACCAGTACATAGCAATAGAACAGGTTCCAGGTTGCAGGCACTGTGCGGAGTTGCATTTGAAACACAATGTTGATAGAATTGTAGCAATGCATGTTAAAAGGAACATGGTATTTTGGCACATTTACTGAATTAGAACTGTTAGGTTGAGGGCACTATATTTACTCCTAAGATAAGAATAAAGAAAGGGGAGAAACACAGATCAGTGCAAATGCTGTGATTTTGCATTAAGAAGCCATTGGTCACTCTTAGGTCTGGTAATATACTTGTTCCAACAAGCAGGACCATCTACTCATCTCCATCCCCTCCTCAGGCCTATCATGCTGCACTTTGCACCAGATCGATATTTCCTGGCACATATGCCTGATCTCAAAGAATTGGAATGAAAATAGCCTTCAACATCAATCAAGATAACAGCAGTGTCACTGAGGGGGCACAAAAAAATAGGATACATTTATAATCTTACGTACTTTTTAATCGAAATTTTGGTTTTTAATTTGCCATTAAGTGACAAGCCCTATCAGGGTACATTAGAGCTTTCAGTTGGGGTTTTATGCTGAAAGGAGACAGGTGAACAGGGAGTGGTAGATGGACGTAAAGTACTGTAAAAGCCCAGTAAGCAGAAAACTTAGGAGGGGCCTGGGGAGGATGGAATTGCAGCAGATGCTGATCATGGACAATCCGGCAAGAAGAAGAAAAAGAACGGAAGAATCTGTTTGATTTAATGGAAACAGTGGTCAAAAAGCAATGTGACTGTGTTGAAACCACTCTTCCCTGTCCATTGTCATGGTCACTCAACACTCAATCGGGCTATTAGACAATGTGGCATTTTTTCAAACTGCGCTGCCACTTCCTCCATTGATAAGAAATGCTGCATTATAGGCGAGGAGATTTATGCCCCCAGCCCCCCGATGACCTCAATGTTCACTGCTCCATAATTCAAATCTGCTCCGCTGTCTTGCATCACATTGTGTGTGACTCATTTCTAAACACGCCATTCTCTAAACAAGTGAGACCTCAGCGCGCCACAGTCACCCACTCAAAATTCACAGCAAAGCATTTCCCCATAACATGCGCACACACACACGCACACACACACATACACACACACACAGCAACATGCTCTTTAAATGGACTGAAGTGAGAGGGGAAGCTATGGGAGTGAGAGCTATTGTATATGATTTCCTACAGACACCAAAGTAATTAACAGAAATTTGAGTGAGCTTCTTACAATCACTCCGACCTTGTACGCTGATTCTCCATTCAGCTTAATGGCACTGTATGTGCCACTAAATATACAGCTGCGGGTGACAGCCCTTTTCGGCCTTCTGTGCATGAGCAAAATGCACGTATGTTAGTGTCAAACAGTGACTAAAAGGATGATGTTAACTGATGTGTTACACATTGGTGTTTAAAGTAGGCCTACTTATGGGAAGAAAATCATCTGCTTCATGCTTTGTGTGTGTGTGTATGTGTGTGTGTGTGTGTGCGTGTGTGTGAGTGAGTGTGTGCATAGTATGGGGAAATGCTTTTTGCTGTGAATTTTGAGTCTTATGTGTGAGGTGAAGGACAAAGAGGAGACATGCAGACAAGCAAGTGTGTATTTTTCTCTTGTTTCTTTTTGTGACAGAGAAGTGACAACTGCTGGGGGAATTAGGAGGTTTACAGGATTTGGGTGCAGTGTATTAACATGGAAAGCAGCAGCGGTAGCCTGTAAACATTAACAAGGAGATTAAAAAGTCAAAAAAGGAATCCATACATGTATGTATATCCTTTGGATTGTAAAGTTATGCTTTGAATTTACGTAATTTGAATCAGGGTTAGGGTTCAGGGTTAGCCTGCATTTCAAGGTTTACCTTCTTTCTTAGTAAAGTGCCAAAGGTTAATGTCTGAAAATTAAGTTGAGCCCACCTAGAAATCCCAGAAATTAACGTTACACCATCTTCCAGACCTAAAAGTGAAAACATATACAAGTATATTTCATTACATAATTTAAATAAATACAAATCCATCTCATCCGAAAAAAACAAAATAATATTGAATAATAATCTTAGGAAAAGGAAAACTGTGCTGCGCTTCCAGTTTCATATCACTTCACACTATCATGAATCTAAATTTAATATATTCATAGTCACGTGTCTTAACCAAAAGCTTCAGAGCTTTTTCTGGCACAGAAATGTCCCTAGCTTTTAAAAATAGCAAATTTTTTGTCATTACATCTGACTGAATGGAGCCAAGCAAAAAACTGTCTGTCGAGTACCAAGATTCTTATTTGACTCCATTATAACAAGTCATTTAACATTGAATTAGTATATTTTTTTTCCTTTATGTGAGTTCAACGAAATATTGAAATCCTGATATTTATGTTTTTGTGTATTAGTTACCTACTAAATTTCCCTGACCTTGTATGTCACAGCATGGTGCTCTAAGGTGTGTGACAATAATTTGTTGATATAATATTTTTTTGTTTTTTTAATTATTTATTTACTACAAAGACTTAGGGGGTAGGAAACTAGAAGTATTTACTTCTTCCTACTTCTTTTCCAACATGTTGATCTAGCAAATATCTATGTGAACCATCAGTTTTTTTTCTCTTCTTATTTATTATCCTTCTCTTAATTTCAATTTATTGTCTATTTTAAATAACTGAATGTTCAAAATAAAAGTTACCATCATCATCATAATCATCAATCTGAATGAAGAACTCATAAATGTCTTTAAATGTCTTAATGCAATTCCAAACTCATTCTTATAATTTCTTTTTTTTTTAGACAGCGGTCTTCCCTGTCTCAGAGAACTACTTTATGTCCTACTTTAAATAACAGTGAGCAGGAGTAATTCACACACACAATTAGACAAACCCATCAAGATGGAAGTGGCTGTTGATCATGTTTTTTTTTTTTGCTTTTTTTTTTTGTTTGGACTGTCATGGTTGAACTGCAGAACCGAAGGCAGAAATGCCTCTGCTATGATATCAACTTCATTATTTACAGCGCATCAGAGAGTGTTCAAAGGAAAGTGATTTACAATAAATAATGCAGAAACAGACTTTTTTCACTATTTTGTTATGATTTATCTACCTAATTACAATTTACTGCTAAATAACTACTACTGAAATAAAAACTCAGCAGGTTTATGCAATGTCCATTTGACAATATACAAAAGCCACCCAGTTAACAGACCTGGCAACAAGGAAAATTCCTCTAAAAAGCCTCAAAATGCCATCACATCATAAGCTTTGCTGGTCCTGCAGAGAGGCTTCTAACCAGTCCATATTTAGGGGAAGTAAGACATTTATCTCCAGAGGATTACTCTAGCCAACCCCATAAGAGCAATGGTTGGAAAATGCCCTGAGATCTGACAGCCAGTTGTCCACTAGTGGTTTTCCCCCTTTTCTCAGCACAGATCTAATCAGGTAGCAAAGCAACGATGCCACCCTCTCATGTGGTCTACGCGTCTTCCGGGGCTGAACAATATGAGAGGCAAATTTCACATATTAAGGGAGGTGAACTGAGCTGATAGCTCCTGTTGATGGCGAAAGATTCAAGGGGCCGTTGGGGGTGGTGAGGTAGAAAGCATAGAGGGAAGAACATGTTAACATAGTACTTGGCGCTTTAGGTGGATGAGAAAGCTGAGTAAGGATCTGGCCTCATTATTTTAATTCAGGAGCGAGATACCGAGCGCAGGAAGTGGCTTTTGAATTAGGTTAATCTCGAGCACTGTTGAGTCTGGAATTCTGAATCATCTCCACACTGGGAAATGGCAAAATTAGACAGCTCCACGTTTATCTAAACTTAATATTATTATTGCTGAATTCCTCCCCAGCCCTTAAACCCCAGCAGTGATGATTTATTTTTACAAGAGGGGCTGTGTGTGCAAACTCCACCTCCTGTTTATCTGTCCGGTTTTCGAACCTTTACCTCACAATGTACAGTTTGAAGTAAACAATGGGCCCTCTCACGTTTTCGCTATTCTCCCTCTTTTATAACCTTTTGCTGACAGAAATGGGAAATTCATCAGCAAACAGTCGCACCAGATAAAAACAATAATTACACACCTGCTTGTCTCAACATCCAAGTGTGCGGATTCCTCCGTCTGCAGTGGATCGTCAGCCGAGGTTTATTTTCATTATCTCTGGGCTTCACAAGATGTTTAACACACACGATTAAACTGAGCGCTGCTTTCATTAGAGGGGTTTGATAATATTGATAATATTTTTGTAGCCAGCTGAGTCTACACCAAATATTGTGTTACATTAGTGACTCTTGACAAGGAAAGACGGCAACCAGTCGATCACGCAGAACAATCAGAATTTGAACAACCAGTGATTGCTGCAACACCCCCACCACTCCCCAATATTGCCTATTTCATCATGACAAGTGAAATGATGAAGTGACTTAATAAAGAAAAAAAAAAAAAAAAACTGTAGTTCAGAATGCTTGATTGCTGCCGTTGCTCTCATGTGGTCCTTGGAGACGGGACCTCTGCTTTAACAGATGCTGCTAAAACAGCACCCAAGTGAAATTTCTTCTCGTGCACGTACAGACAGGTGGAGACGCTGACCATTCTACCACCTGCTCTTCTTTGAGACATGTATCTGAACTTCATTGCTGACAGAAGAATCAACATACAGATCCCCACCACACACCATCACCACCACCACCCATCCCTTTTTTTTGATCTTCCAAAGATCCTGCACAGAACATACTAATATCACAAGTAAGACCATCTCAGTGGTGTTCACAACAGATGACCAAATCCAGAGCTGTACTATTTTTTGTCACAACCTACTTCAAATCCGTGTTGACGTTAACCATCAGTCTAGGCCGCGCGTCCTTTGGGGGGGTTGATGTTTGATGTAAGTAATGTCGTGCATCGTAATTTAAACATAATAATAATAATAATAATAATAAAAACCAAACTGAGGTGTTCTTTTTCGAGAAGGTCAATGATGCCTTCCAACAACCTTCAAAAAGAAAAACAAGGTCATCTGCAATTGGAACAATACTAATTCCTTTAAAAAAAATTCCCTCGTGAATCCGATTGACGTATCCTAGGGTGCACTGGCCTGCTGGATGCTCATTTTCGTGCAGAGCATGGCTAGAATCGCCCGGAAGTGTAGACTACGGCTTACAAACCCACAAGCATAGCCCTCAAAATACGACGACTAAACATAATGCACAAATACAGTACAATGCACTTCTGCCAGAAGACGCGATTTATCAATGTAGTGGAAAAGACGCACAAGTTCGGAGGAAACAGGAGACTGTGTGCGCCTTGAAAGGAAGTCATCGTTGGATACTGCGATAGCAGGGATTATTTTGCCGGATGTAATGGCAAAGCGAATCATTTCCCCTCGGCATCCGAGCGAGCGACGCCCAGCTACAAGTCGCTGTACAAACGCGGAAATAAGTGTTACTACTCTTAGAGCCCTTAAGGGACAGTTTCCGCAACAGCCCCCGAATAAGTGAAGGCCACATTCCCATGGGCATCCGTGAGAACCAGAGTCGGCGCTGCCATGGCTTTCAGCGCAGATAATCGACGCACACGGATTATATGCATGTTAACCAACAAGGACAAAAAAAAAAAAAAAAAAACGCAATAAACAATATACAGAATTTAGAGAGGCTCCTTACCGTCACAGCGATGCAGACGTGCGCGGACACATCCAGCGCAAAGAGCAGCCACAGATATTCCTGCGCGCTCTCTCCTGTCTCATACAGTCCACAGCACGTAGATCACGGAGGGAAAACGTCTTCCAATGGAATAAATATTTGTGCCGCTTCGATTAAGGGCGATCTCTTCTTGATTGCCTTCCACAGCAGCTTTTTTTTTTTTTTGGGGGGGGGGGGGGGGGTACGTAGGACAAAAACAAAAAGACGAAATGGAGAGAAAGCGGAGGGTGTAATTAACCAATATACGTGTGCTTAGTATCCCAATGAGTTCGCACTGAATGTTACGCGTCTGTCCAAATGTTAATTCCAGTGAAGCGCTGGAGGACAGAGGCGTCTCTCTATCTCTCTCTCTCACCCCTTCTCTCTCTCTCTCTCTCTTTCTCTCTCTCTCCGTTTTGTACTGACTCCTGCTACAGTACGCAGCAGTGCGGTCCGAGATGGGCGGTGGGCGGAGGAGAGACGGTGGTCGCGTTGAGGAGGGGGGGTCAGAAACGACAATCCAATTTGAAGACGTTATGGATGATCGGTTGATCGAGCGCAGCCCGGCGAGCGGAGCGCGGCGTTGCAGGCTTGCGGAGAACCGAGGATAAGCAGAAGAGAAGAGAAGAGAAGAGAAGAGAAGAGAAGAGAAGAGAAGAGAAGAGAAGAGAAGAGGAGGGAGGTGGGGGTTGATTCCTGCTCTGGGGATGCAGAACCACACGGTGAGAAAGATTGGGGTATCTGATGGAAAACGTGGAACTGGATACTGGATCCGAGCGGCCCATAAAACTCCAACCTAGGGCTCTACCTGCCGTGTGGAGAAACACACAAGGGTTTCCATTTGCTTTCACAACGCGGGGAAAGTTTAGGACCACCCCTATTTGATCCCCAGTGGACTTTACTCTGAGTCTAGATGCAACCAAGAGAGATTTCATTTCCTTTATTTATTTATTTTTTTTTATCAGTGTTGTTCACTCAAACTCTATTTGTGTGCGTGATTGCATAACTGCGGCTTGGGGTGACAAATGCAATATGTGCAATTGGTAGAGTTCCAGTCAGTGCATTTCAAGCATGGAAAATAAAGCTAATTAACTTTATTAATTGTGAATACATTTTTTTCTCTTTTTTGGCCACTTTTTGAAACCACCACAATGCATGACACAAGAAAGAATACAATAGCAAATTCATTTATGTTTTGAATATATTCAATTATTTCCACATTCTGAAGGCAGATGCAAATGGCATTTAAAATTACAAAAACTGTCTACTTCAAATGAAACAGTTTGTATCTAATTACTGTAAAATTTATTCTATTAAGTAAGGAACGCAAGTAGAATTAGGACTCTCCGTGTCTGACACCTTAATGATGTTATACAGTACGTTGTTTGTGGAGTAGCCTACCCTGCTAAATGCTTTAGAGGATTAGGGTACTTGTGTTTCAGTGGGAATGAGGATGAGTCCTTGATGCTTGAGGATCAGAGGGTGACATGCGCACTGCGCTGTGTGAGCTGCCGCTGCGGTCATAATGCTGGTGTCTAAAAGCGCACAGCAGGATTCTTGGTTTCTGGTCTCCTCTTAACTATGTTGACATGACTTGTCCCATCAGGAAAGTGTCGTTCTTGGTGTTCGGCGGTGGTCGATTAACTTCATCCTGCGTGAGAAGGCGGTTTTGGTTGGAGCCGAACGGGGACCTGTTGATTGCCCTCGGGCACTGAAATGGAGGTGAGGCGCAGCCTAACTGTCCGAAATGTCCGTCTGTTCGTCACGTTAATAATTTCAAAATGAATTATCATACTGTCACGAAGACTGCTTATCGAATTAACCGCTCATCGGCCCGCGCAAGTATTAGAAATCATTAAGCTTCAGTGATTTTTATATTTCGATGCAGGGTGAATCGCTTCAATGTCAACAGGTATAGATGTAGATTTCATTAGGCCGCCGTGAAGGTCAGATAAATACAGCGACACCCCATCAACGCTACCAATGACCTTGTAATTACATTTCAAACGAGACGTTGTCGTTTTAAAAGCACAGTTTTGCAAATCAAACCACGTCACTGGTATCATGCTTTGATGGTCCCTGAAGTCCGAATGATTGGGAGCCCTTGTGTCACTGTTAATTACAATCACTGGCTGCTAAAGCCCTTTGGAGGAGATTTAAACACTGCTAAGGATCATTACTCACAAAGGCCCTTGCAAGGAAGGAAGCCAGCAGTGAGAATAAGGTCAAATAAATATGAAATTTCTATTTGCTCAGGTAAAAATGAAACTTTTCTGACATAGTGTAATTAACACAGACACTTTTTCAAGGGCAGAAATGACCTTGGCAGTTCCACACATCAAACTATTCTTTGTAACTTTAAAGATTTTTTTTTTCTGTGCTCTTCATTGTTTTTCAGTTGCCAAGCAGAGAAGGATATTTAATCAAAACATAGTCACATCTGTAAGAGCGCATCAGAAACCACCCGCTGGGCAATGATGGAGATCATGGGTAAGACTGTCAACCATCCTGCAGATGCAGATCAACCGCATGTGTTCCAGTAACCTCACTCAGACTCTGCAGAGGCAACGCCAGCTTATGATTAACGGCAACAGGCAAGGCCACAGGAGCCAGACAGGAAAAAAGCATTGCATATGCAGGTGGTGCGGGTTTCTGTCTGATCTGTAGTTGGGGTCTTAATCTTCTGCCACATGAAATTACTGCAGCGGTGGCGCATGTCCATTAGCTTGCACTGAATTTGTTAGCGAGATGCAGCACAAGCCAACACAACATTCCGGGGATATCGCGCTTCTTTTCCATAATTATGTGTCTATTTTCATCTTACACAACACACAGTTTTTTTCAGGAGTCAGTTTTGGGCCTTGAAACTCTGCCAGAATATGTGATCACAAAAAAAAATGCTCTGAAAATTAGGGTATCCCAAACTATCAAACAGATTTGTCTTTAATTACAAGAATGTTTTCCTCATATTATTTTAATAAATAATATTTTTGCCACTCTATTATTGTCATTCTGACTTTCAGGTGTGTACAAACTGAAATAAATCTCCCTTTTTTTCCCCCATAAAGCCTCATTTAGCGCCTATGAACAAAGATCTGGGTTTTTGCTGGGGTCACATATGCTATGTCGAAACTAACACATGGAAAGCTGCGAGTGGCGGAGTTCCTGTCTCCAGGATTCAAACAATATGACAATTTCTCTGCAGATACCCAGCGTGCCTTGGAGGCTGTAGAGAGACTGCAAGCCAAACTGAAGGAGAGAGGAGAGACCCCCACCCAAGAGAAACTGTCTCTGCTGAAGATTGTCCTGCAGAACCCTTTCTTCCATCATATACTTAGTTTACAACAAGCTCAGTGGAAGCCCCTGGCGAAGGTAGAGCATGAGCATGGGAGTGTGGGTGTTGGCTGTATAGTGAATGCAAAAAAAGGAGCAGGAATCATGTCCAAAAAAAAAAAAAAAAAAACTGAATACTGGAACCAAACAGGATGAGTAATCAGCTTACCTAAGCTTATCACCAAAGCCTCGAGAAAGAGGGAGATAGGGAGCGAGCAGGAGAGAGGTGGTGGCATGGGGGAGGTAGCTTAATATACCATTTTGGAGTTTTCAGAATTCACCTTTAACTTTCTTCTCACATTTACCATTTGCGTTATGTTCTCTGGGTGGGGTTGAATTACTTGATGCCTCATTCCAAATTGTCAGAGCTAGCCATAATGGCTTGTCTGTTGTGATGCCCTAGAACAGACTAAGCACTGCAGTTCTAAACAGGCATTATTTCATTATCTTTATGTGATGAGAGCCTGTAGCCATTTAGCTTCTCTGCATTCCAGGAAGTGATGGTTCTGGAAGACATTAAAGGCAGCATGAGTTCAAGTACACAGATCTCTTTTTCATATGATATAAATTAGATTTTTTTTTTGCACAGCAGACTCTACATTTTATTATTTTAATGGTGTTATCTCTGCGCTAATCTGTCTGTCTTGCTCTGTCATAATGCCTACAGATCTCTAACAACACTTTTTCTTGTTTGTTTTTATTTCCCCAATCAATTTAGTCAATTTTCCTCAGTTTTCACGTGCCTCAAATGCATTCTCTCACTTCTGGTTTTGTCTTCCCACCTGTGCGCATGTCTGATCTACTCTGTGCACCCACTCCCGTTTTTAACAGGCGAAGGCCATTTCCAAATCAGCGTCCATAAATTGCGGCCCCTGTCAAGGTATGCTGCAGGGACTGAGCCACAGTGACTCCTACACGTGGGCCGTGGAGAACCGAAGACCCAGCTCCGGCAGGTCCATCAACAGAGAGGATAGCTTCTCATCTCTGAGCTCTCAGGATATGTCCCTCACAAATCTCTGCCCAGACTACACACACACTGAATCACAGGTGTTTATCCATTCAGTAAATATCGGGAGAATTTTAGTGGTGGCAAGAAATGGTTCTTATTTTACACGTGACTTTCATTTTTGAATTTTTTTTTTAGTACTGCACTCCTCCGCGAATTTCCCGCACCATGTCTATGGGAAGAAACCTGTCTGCTATAGCTCATGAGGTACAATGAAAGTGCATAATGAGGTTTTTTTTACTGTCGCTCTTGGACATGTACTTATCTCTGATGCTCACCTACACGTTTCAGATTTTTATTCGTTGTTTAACCTGTCAAAAATCAAAAAAGATGTATTTTCCTCCTCCATCCTTACCTGTTTTGCTATTTAAGAGGCGTCATATAGAGATGATAGAGCTGACCAATGATGGGAAAGGACTTGGTTTTGGCATCGTTGGAGGTCGAAGCACTGGAGTCATGGTGAAAACCATCCTCCCTGGAGGAGCAGCAGGCCAGGTAAACACACTTACCCGCAAGACCAGACAAACCAATCACGTATTAACTCGCTTGGTGAAAATTGATCGACATTATTACTACTTGGAAAATAAAAAAAATGTACTCTCTTTGACATATCTTCTCTCTCAAAATGAACAATAGAAATCTTTTTAAGTAGTATGTATTTGGTGATGCTTTCATGGTCTGCCATTGTAGGATAAACGTCTGCGTAGTGGAGATCAAATACTTCGTATTGGAGACACAGATCTGGCTGGTATGAACAGTGAGCAGGTGGCACAGGTAAGGAATTATCTGGTTTATGAGATTAATTGCAAGAAAGCTGTTCTCTAATACTCACCGTCTAGTCTGTCCCTGTAACTGAGCAGACGTTATTACCTTATCTGTCGTGAATTTTCAACGGGTCACAAGTGTTCTGACCCAGGTACTCCGAAATGCTGGTACCAGAGTGAAACTGCTGATCGCCAGGGATATTACAAAGGACTGCCAACTTTCCTCTCCTGCCATCAGCCAGGACAGTTTGGACGGCAAGGTCAGCATACTGTACATCTGAAGCATAACAGTCTGAACGCACTGGTCAAATTTATTCTCTTTCTCATCAGGTAAACAACTCGAATGATGACCATGAGTTTACTGTAGACTTCACCAAAAACAGCCGTGGCCTGGGCTTCACTATTTCAACCTACACTGGCAACTTGAATTCCGGTAATGGCATACAGTATAGCCGATTTCTTAATGTTAATGCTCTGAGGAATTATAAACACATTTTGACTCGTGTCTCTAGTGTGAGTTATTTGAGGTTGTCCAATCGGCATGGTCTTTTGCTCCCCTCAGTCTACAGCGCCGGCGTGATCGTGAAGAGCATCGTGAAAGGTAGCGCCATCGATCAAAATGGAAGTATTCACATCGGAGACATCATTCTATCTGTAAGCTCCGTTAGAAATACAATAAAAGGCTGACAAATTCTTTGTTTTATAGCCTATATTGTGGCATAGTTTTAAGTAGTTCCCTGCTACAGTCTTCATTACTAATCATTGTGCAATCCTGTGCACCTATAACATTCAGCGTGTCTACCAACTTCCCCCAACTCTGTTGTACATGTCCGATCTTTCAGGTAGATGGGGTGAGTCTGCAGGGCTGCAGTGAGCAGCGAGCCACGGAGGTTCTAAGGAGGACGGGCCCACTGGTCCGACTGCGGCTGCTGCGTAGCGCACTCCGCCTGAGTCCAAATCTGCCGCCGGTTCCCCCCCTGCATCCCCTTCGACACTCCCACAGCTTCAGTGAGAGCAGCAGTCATCACAGCATGGGCCTGAAAAAGATCCACAAAACAGGTGCTTTGAGACAGGAACACGTTTGCCCATTCAACATTTGATTTTGAACTGCCAAGAAAGGAATTATTTGAAAAGCATGATTTGAATGAATTATGTCATGCTCCTTTATGAAAGTCTCAACTTTTTTTTTTTTTTTTTTTTTTTTTTTTTTTTGTCCACCCAGATGTGTTTCCCCATGCTCTCTCAAGGATCTGCTCACTGCGTGAACTCTCCCGGCATGCGGCGCACACCAGCAGATGGCTGAGACATGTTTCTCAAAATGGTATGTTCCTTTTCTGTGAGCTTGATTAGAGAGTGTGGCCAAAAAGCTTTGAATGCTGTCAGACAGACAAATAATAAAGCCTTAGCTTGCCAAACTAAATTACCCCATGATGTTTGTGCGCGTTTGTTCTTGTACTTGATTCATTCTGAGTACCAAAATCTGCATTGTACTACCAAAGTGAGAACATTGTAGGGAAGTGAGGACAACTGAGGTCATGGGGTTGGTTGGTTAGGGGCTCGGTAATACCAGTGGCGGACTATGCATTTCACGCCTCAAGAATCCATACAACAGCAACATTTAATTTCCGGAGCATTTAAAATCAATAACCTCACATTCACAATTAAGAGTAGGAAACTAAGATCACAGATACTGTCAAAACATGATTTTAAGAGATTAGTCAACAAAACTATGTGAGCTTAACAAGTTTGTCGGACAAACTGCGCATTGTCGCCATTTATATCTAAGACACCAACGAGAAGACAATGACAAAAACTTTTCATTGAAAATAAAAGTAAACAGAGAATATGCAACAGCAAAACAATTGAACATCTCGTTGTGACTTAAGTGTCTTCAGTCACAGATTCGCTGTATTTTGTCCACTTATTTTGTAACCACTGATTTAATACTAACAAAATAAAATGACAAAATACATATTAAAAATAAAAATAAAATGCTTGCACTCACCAACAGGGATTTCCTCCACACCGCCTGCTTATTTAAAAACAAAGCTAGCTAGCTTGTGTAGGGGTTGGCCGATCTCTTCTCACAAGATCCAGCTTTTCATGAAAGGTCCGTTTTGAAAACGACGTTGCTAGTATATCCTCAACCAACTCTTCTCCTTCTTCAGCCATCTTTGGTTAAAAAAAATACAGTGATAGCTGTCGGTAGCTGGATCTCCAAGTTTAGCTCAGTTAGTTCCAACTGCCGGCTCTCACCAGTGTCCAGTTATCCAATCAATCAGATGTACATGTCCTTGGTGTCGCAGTCTCGAGATCTGATTAGCTATCGCAACTGACTGCGTCTGTTCACTTACAGCGCTCAAGAGCCTGCTCTGTTGATTCTGAAGGTGTTGTCAGATCGAACCTGACAACACAAGCTAGCTGAAACATGATTGGATAAAAACTCTACCGTAATATACAAGACTGGAAGCAGCACAAAAGTGGATATAATATGACATGAACAGGACAATGAAGAATATTTTTATTTACATACTGATGAAAAAAAACAAAAAAAACTTTTCTGAGTATGATTATGCGTGCAGAGAAGGCCTTGCAGGCCCTGACGGCCCATCACTGGGTAATATATCGTGCCTTTGAAAGTCCTCACAAAGAGAGAAGTATACGTGTGTGTTCCTGTAGTTGCTACATACTGAGCACCAATATCCACATTCTGCTAGCAACATAAGGACATTTTGTCTGGTCCTGACAACTTCAAAGGATTGTTTGAGGGTTGAGATGTGGTTTTAAGTTTGGGTTAAAAACTGGGTTTAAGTTAGGTTAAGTGTTAGGGTTGGGAGGTTAGTTGTGATGTTAGAGTCAGGGTAAGGAACTGGGTAAGACATTATGTCTATGAAAGTCCTCAAAAAGATAGAAGTACAAGGATGTGTGTGTGTGTGTTCTATGTTACATAGTGGGGCTCAAAATATGCATTTTCCTACCTAAGTGAAGACATTCTGACTCATCCTCCCAACGTCAAAGGGTTATTTGATTGTTAAGGTTAGAATTGTGTTTAGGTTATAGTTAGGGTAATGGTAAGGGTTAGGCATTTAGCAGTACTCTTAGTGTAAGAGTGGAGGTCTATGTCAGTGGGTGTCCTCATAAAGATATAATGAATAAAAATAATGAATAAAATAATGAATAAAATAAACGCGTTCATGTACCTTTTGAAGTATCTGCTGTTGATATTCTGGTTTAATGGAAAGTTGAATGAAGGTTGTTCATTTTTTTCTTAATTATTCAGAATCTACTTATTGACTACTTATCTACTTATCTATCTACTTATTAAATATATTTGTGCGCAGTGAAGATGGTTGTGTTTATGTCAATCCACATTTTCTAGATATGAAACTAACATCAACTGAGGAGGAAGACTTGAAGAGGAGGTGGCAGTGTGCCATGGGGCCGCGATATGACATTACTGTACGTGTCTGTGTAGTAAATTTAGGCATCAAAAATAAAATCTACAGGTCACTTTTCTGAATGTCTATTTGAATTTTTTTTTGCAATGACAGGTGTGTCAGCTGGAGCGTTTCGGTGAGACGAGTGGCCTTGGAATTAGCCTGGAAGCTCGCGCGGGACACCACTACGTATGCTCCATCTTACCTGAGGGGCCTGTTGGTCAGAGTGGGAAGATTTTCACAGAAGATCAGATACTGGAGGTAAGCAACTGATGCTAATCTTCTTCTTACATTCATTTCTAAAGATGTTGTAACATTTAATTATGTGATCTGTGTAGGACTGTTGATTACACCTAGTTACATCAGATGACTAATAAAAAAATCAGGAAAATTTAGTGCATTCACACCAATTTAAGGCAGAGAAAAAAAGTAAGAGGTAGGTGTGTGATTGTGCCCTTCTCTTCTGGGAAGTATCAGTCATCATGCATCAACAGTAGCTTTTCTCACTATGTTAAAAAAAAAAACCAGCTTGTATAAGTGCGCAGCTGACAGCAGTCTGACAAAAAGGCAGGACAGGATGCCAACACTGTTGCTGTGACATTTGCACACAGTTTTATATGTTATGTAATGTGTATTTTTTGCTTTTTTTAACACTATTAATTTAACACTTATAAAAGCTAAACACTGTTAAGATAATGCAGCCTGAAGTGCCTTATATTGTTAACACTACTTGTATAATTTCAAGTGTTGCAACACCAAATCTTTTGTTTTTTCCTGTACAGAATTTTTTTCCTTGTGTTGTATGAATTATGTCTGGTTGTAAAGAACTGTAAACAAACAGTTATAATAGTTATATATAAATAGTTATATTTGTCCAGTATTGTATTATGTATACATATATGTATATGACTTCCTGGTAGGTGAACGGGATTCCACTTATTGGGGAAACACATAAGGAAGTGGTCAATATTCTGAAGGAGCTCCCGATGAACGTTTGCCTGGTGGGCTCTCGCATTTTGCCACCACCAATCCCTGACAGTGATGAGGAAGATGAGGACGCTGTTCGTCTCACCCTGAAAGAGCTGCTGGCTGAGTTTAACGACAAGGTGAAAGCACACGCTGGTGCCAGCAAATAAATTTAAAAAGTTAAAGCTTAAAGCAGCATTGAATAGGCGCTATCACCCCCGCCTGTCGGGCAAGACATCTACATTTGCCAGTTTGCCTTCAAGTCCTCTTTAAAAGCAGAAACTGAATTACGCTTAAATTTGCTACCCTGGCACAGCCACACACAAACAAAAGTTTTATAATTTAGTGTCATACATGTCTTTAGATAGTACTATCCAAATATGTAGATAATCTGTTTAAACGTCTAAGAGGAATTAATTTGTTACGGAGCATAGTGTTGAGGACCCAAATGCAGGTAGTAGGAAGTCCAAACTTTTTACGGGGAGGCTCCACTGCAGGGTGTCCAAAGACTCTTCTCAAGAAACGTGGCGAACTGGGAACCAGGGCAAAAACTGAGAAAATCTACTGCCACTCTGCAGGTGAAGGAAAAGCCAACAACGATCCAGCAACGGGGGCCAGCGGGCAGCCTCCCTAAATCAGCCGCTGATGAGCCGATCAGCGACAGGTGTGCAGTCACCCTGCGCCCTCTGCAGGGAGAACACAGGACAAGCCGCGCACACACACAACAAAGGGCCGGTAAGCCGGACCCTAACAGTACCCCTCCCTCAATGGGTGCCTCAGCCTCTCCAGGAGCGGTTTTGGTGACGACCTTGGAGGGAGCTTCTGCCTTCTCGGGTATAACCTCAGCCCAGGGCTCAGGAGCAGTGTTAGCTTCAACAGGGACAGCCTTGGCTAAGGTTCAGGAGCAGCTTTAGCTTCAACTGAGACGGCAGCCCTTGCTGCAAACATCACAAGCTTGCTGCAGGGGTCAGAGGCCTTGGTGTCAGGATCAGTGGCTTGGCTGCAGGGCTCAGAGGCTTGGCTGCAGGGGTCAGAGGCTTGGCTGCAGGGAATCCTGCCTTCGTCTCGGGGGTTACAGCCCCTGCCGCAGGAAACACGACCTTGGATGCTGGCATAATGGGCGTCGTCGCTGTAGTCGGGGCCGGCATGAGTGTGGTCATCTGCGCTGTCGTCGGGACTGGCGTGGCGTTGGCAATGCGGTCAGGACTGGTGTGGTTGTTGGTGCTCGGGCCGGCGGGGTCGTCGGCGCTGGGGTCGGAGCCGGCGGCACTGTTCTCGGGACCGGCGTGGGCGTTGCCCTCGGGACATGCGTGGGCGATGCCCTCGGGACAGGTGTGGGGCAGAGCCTCTCAGCTAATGCAGGAGCTGACTCGGCTGGAGCAGGAACCGAGTCAGGGAGAACCCTTCGACCAAGACACACACGAAGACTGCAGCGTGCTTTTCTGGACCCGGAGAGACTTTCAAAGCACTGGGGCTGGACCACCTTTGCCCAGACACTGTGCTGGAAAGACCAGGAGGCGCAGTCAGTCTGGGACTCACTGAAGTGGGGGAACCCCGACAGGATTCCGGGGAGGAGGAGTCTGGGGGAGAGCTCCGGGCTGGTTCAGGTGAGTAGCCGCCATCTTGTCACCCGCGTGAGCTGAACTGGGTCCGGCATAGCAGGAGCAGTAGCAGCAGGAAGAGCAGTGCCAGCAGGAGCAGTACCAGCAGTAGTAGGAGCAGCAGCAGGAGCAGTACCAGCAGGAGCAGTAGTAGGAGCAGCAGCGGGAGCCGGTAGTAGCAGGGTCATCAGCAACTTGGTCTCGGCCTGTGGCACTGAGCAGCTGTTCGTACGCCTCGTACGCAGAGTCTGGGAGCGTGAAGCCCTCTGCTAACAGCGAGATTATTATACCTGCTGGGTCCATGCTGGCTGTATCGTTCTGTTACGAAGCGTAGTGTTGAGGACCCAAATGCAGGTACGAGGCAGGCTCTCAAAAGAAAAACAACTCTTTATTGGCTGTACAACAAAGGGGAAACAGAAGGCGCTCCAACTGGAGGAAACACAATGTCCACGCAAAACTCAAAGTCCAAACACTTCAAGGGGAGACTCCACTGCAGGGTGTCCAAAGACCCAAACCCAGGAACTCAGGGTGTGCAAAGACCCAAACTCTCAAGGAACGTGGCGACCTAGGAACCATGGCAAAAACTCTCATGAGTCACAAATAACGCAGAAAAGCTTTAGTCTGAGTAAATCTGCTACCACTCTGCAGGTGAAGGAAAAACCAACAATGATCCAGCAACAGGGACCAGCTGGCAGCCTCCCTAAATCAGCCGCTGATGAGCCAATCAGCAACAGGTGTGCAGTCACCGCTGGATCCCGGAAACCTGTGCCCTCTGCAGGGAGAACACAGGACAAGACGCACACAAAACAAAGGGCCGGCAAGCCAGACCCTCATATACCCTAACAAACCCTAACATAATTAAAACAAGAGAACTTAAAACTGTCCTCGAGTCAAATATTGGATTGTGCCACATCACCATGAATGCATCACTCCACAATGCTGAAAGAATTTCGTTTTTGATGTCCATACCTAATGTGAATACTGTGTAAATACTAAGCCTGTAAATGGTATCAATTAAGGCAAAACTGCACATGTAAATTAAATAATCTGAAATGTGTTCAGGGGGCTGGGGGCCGCTTCATTGAAGATTTGTAGGGGCGCTAAAGAGCCACTTTGCAAAGCGGTTAGTTCCAAGAGATTGTTTTGTAGTTGTTGGGATGTTGCACATGCATACCGAGTTTCACATATGTAGGTCAAATGTAGTCCAGGGGCTGATTTGTATTATCTCTCTGGAGGCACTATAAAGGGTAATTCTTTTAGAAAAAAAAAGAGAGGAAAACAACATCAATTCCTGCAAAATATAGGGCCTCATTAATAAGAAAGCCAACAGTGAAAACAAGAGTAATGGCACAGGCTTTCCTTTCTTTAATTAACTGAATCCTTGATTTCTCAGTTGGACCACGGCTGCGTCATTCCCTATCCCACAGCTGAGGACATCACCAAGCGGGGAGTGCCTCCAATGTCGCCTCCTTTGGCCATGTGGGAGAGGGAGGCTCAGGTGGTTGAGCTGGAGAAAGGCGAGGCAGGACTGGGCTTCAGTATCCTGGACTACCAGGTCAGATATGGCCCTGAGATTTCTACAATGCAGACAAAAAGACAGGTCTCTCTATATATTTTATAATAAGTTTTCCTCTCCTGCACTAGGATCCTGAAGACGCTACAAGAACAGTTCTGGTAATCCGGTCCTTAGTGCCAGGAGGTGTGGCAGATCGAGACGGTCGCCTGCTACCCGGCGACAGACTCGTGTTTGTTAATGATACTGACTTGGAGGGCTCTAGCCTTGATTATGCCGTTCATGTTCTGAAGTCCACTGGCTATGGTCCTGTACGCATTGGAGTCGCCAAACCACTTCCTGTAGGTAGAAAGATGGAGTGATCATGTAATTGAGGAAGATTTTTCTTAGAAAAAAAAAGCAAAAAAAAAAAAAAAAACCATCTAATGAAATGTGCATCATGTGGGTAGGAGTTTGTATTTGTAACACGTGTAACACAGTAACTGCTGCCAGTCAAATGTCATCTACGTGGCTGAGGTCATTTATGTGTAGGTCTGATTCTGATGGAGTCAGTGCCAGCCATTAACCTCACCAAACGTCACTGCTCCACTGGCATAATTCACCCTTAAGTGAATTATTACTTACTTAGTTATTATTAATTACTTAGTATTATTATCTTTCTTTGATTATAGTGTACTCATGTGTTCCTTTGTGTCATACATACTGTATTGAGGTCAGCATGTATCAACTGGGAATGGTGCAGTTGTGTTATGAATACTGTTTTTAGTGTACTGTTAACAATATTAAACGTTATTAGCAACCATATGCCAGATGATTATTTGAATGTATTTTTTTTTTCCTGGAGGGTACAGCTTCCTTTTGTTGTGGACTGTGGCTTAGTAAGAAGGAGCAAAGAATCCTGTTACAGGTCATCTGAATATTTAATGCAGCTCTGAGACAAACACAATGCTTGACCACAATACAGATGCGGAGAGTGTGGGGAGAAAAGGGCATCTCATTTAGGCACCTTCCTTTTTCCTGTTCTGCTCCCACTTTGAGCAGACAAATGCTCTAAATTCCCTTTTTGTACATCTTTCCTTCTTAGCTGGAACTGTGTGGTGGCTTGACGCCTATCTTAGAGCGGAGCACGCGGGCTTCCTCTGATGACACTGAGAACTGCGCTAACATTGCCCTGTTAGACGAGACAAAGGAACCTAACACCAACTCTAACTCTAACCACTCAGAGGAAAACATCACCATCCATTACACCCCAATGGTACGTTACTAATCATTTACTATGATATTAACTAATAATCATTTTTACACTGTTTTATTATGTTTGATTTATTTATGCTCTGTTGTTGAAATCCTTTTACAACCATGCATGACGTGTCCATGTTGTAATGCTGCCTCCACCATATTTGACAAAATAATCAGGAATGCTTGCCATCACACCACTCTTTTCTTCTCTGCATTTTTTTTTCTTCCATTATTCGGATACAAGGTTATGTTTTTCATGCAACTTTGTTTCACTGGCCTTGGTTTCCCCTGTGCAAAAAATAAATAAATAAATAAATATATTCAATATTTAAGCCAATATCAAATAGTTTTGTTTAAGGCTTAAAAATACTTAAAAATGTAATTTCACATTTGAGATATTGTGAAAGGGCAGCAGGAAACTAGAATCTTTCATATAAGTCTGGGCATGAAAAGTGAAAGCTTTTTTTCTGGTTTAGATCACAGATGATGTTTGGAAATGTATTTTTGACCTAACCTATACCAGCGTTTTAAAAAAAACATCATCATATTATATCATATTAAAATCAATTCCTGCAAAATATAGTTAAATATAATTACAAAAATTATATATATATATATATATATATATATATATATATATATATACATATAATTAAAATAAATTATTTGGCAAACAGGAAGCTAGCATCTCGGATCTTAGGTAATGGGCTCCCATTTTTTGGTCTTGTGAGAACAGCAACAGCAACGTTCTTAAATAATTGCAGGGGTCTAATTTGTTTTGTGCGTTTGTTTTTTTCTAAAGACCACTCTTTCTTTCAAAGGTCTTTTTATTAATGACAAAATATATGTGGATTTCTCATAAAATGCCAAGAGAGTTTGACATATTTTGTAGAACTAGTTCTCTGTGGTCCCTGAATAGTGTTTCTTATCTTCTCCAGATTCATGCAGGACATCATGTCTCTGAGCCAGTGTGAACATGAAGGACATCCCTCCCCTTAAGTGAAATAGCTCATCAAGCTAGTAAATTAGCAAAAGTCAAGTAAATCCTAATCTGCCAGATGACTGGGCTTCAGTGATGAAGCGTTTCTGGTAACGTGTGGAAAATGATCTCCAAAATGTGTGATGGAGTGAGGCAGGCACACCTTTACATTTATCACATGTAGGGTCGACATCCCTCGGGGAGTCCTGTGGGGGGTTCCCCGGGAGTATGGGGTGTCGGGCACCCTGATACGGGCTGTCCGCTCCCTGTATGACTGGTGTCAGAGCTTGGTCCGCATTGCCGGTAATAAGTCGAACTCGTTTCCGGTAGGGGTTGGACTCCCCCAGGGCTGCCCTTTGTCACCGATTCTGTTCATAACCTTTATGGACAGAATTTCTAGGTGCAGCTGTGGTGCTGAGGGGGTCCGGTTTGGTGGCCTCAGGATCGGGTCTCTGCTCTTTGCAGATGTGGTCCCGTTGGCTTCATCAGTCCGTGACCTCCAGCTCTCACTGGATCGGTTCGCAACCAAGTGTGAAGCGGCCGGGATGAGAATCAGCGCCTCCAAATCTGAGGCCATGGTTCTCAGCCGGAAAAAGGTGGAGTGCCTTCTCTGGGTCGGGGAGGAGATCCTGCCCTAAGTGGAGAAGTTCAAGTACCTCGGGGTCTTGTTCATGAGTTGGGGAAGAATGGAGCGGGAGATCGACAGGCGGATCGGTGCAGCGTCTGCAGTAATGCGGACTCTGCACCGTTCCGTTGTGGTGAAGAGAGAGCTGATCCCAAAGGCGAAGCTCTCAATTTACCGGTCGATCTTCGTTCCTACCCTCACCTATGGTCATGAGCTTTGGGTAGTGACCGAAAGAACAAAATCGCAGGTACAAGCAGCCGAGATGAGTTTCCTCCGTAGGGTGGCTGGGCTCTCCCTTAAAGATAGGGTGAGAAGCTCTGCCATCCGGGAGGAGCTCGGAGTAGAGCCGCTGCTCCTCCGCATTGTGAAGAGCCAGATGAGGTGGCTCAAGCACCTAGTCAGGATGCCTCCTGGACGCCTCCCTGGTGAGGTGTTCAGGGCACGTCCCTCTGGTAGGAGGTTCCTGGGAAGACCGGGGAGTTAAGGAAGGAGTTAAGAACTGAATTTGCCATCTTGACTGCATTGTTATTGTAATGCGTCTTGTTGTCTGAGCAAGCAGGATCCTGTAAACTGGCACCTCAAGAATGCAGAAGCGGTTAAACTTTTCAGTATTTCCTGTCTTCCCAGTATAAGTTAAGCGAGTATTTAGCCAGTATAAGTTAAGCGAGTATTTAGCCAGTTTTGTCATCATTGATCATCCCTAGTTACCTAACTGAAAGATTTTCCTTTATAATGATCACAGTAAAAACAGTGTTGAAAGAATTGTAATAGTCGCTAATAGTCATCTGGTTTTCTAGTCTTGAATATTACCAGCTTTTACACCCTGTTGGAAATTACAGAAGATACGCTGTACATTCAAACGTAGATGGTGCCAAATGTTTTTTTTCTTTACAGTATGTTTTTATTATTATTATTATTATTATTATTATTATTATTTGTCTTGAAGTAATGTGGAAAAAGGCCAGGAAACTGCTTTGTAGTCATTTAAGGTTGTCTTACGTAAAATGGCAGTAATTCCTGAACAGCAAATTGGTTTTTGTGAAAGCTCTGAAATGAAAGTATGCATTTCAATCACAGCTTTATTGTTTGATTTAAAATAATAATAGTGGAGGAAAAACAACTGTGCCTGTTTGTTTCTATCAAAGGTGGTCCTGTTAAAAAGTTAGACATAGGACTCCTAATACTGACTTTAAAGGATCAGAGACCTCCTCGCTGCCCAGGAGTAACAAAAAGACTCATATTCTTTTCTCTATTTCAGGATAACCAGCTGCATCAGCGATTTGGCATCACGGAAGGAGACGACGGGCAGCACATACCACCTCTTCCTCCCCGCACAAGTTATGAGAGGACAGTCACTATTGTACGGGGCAACCGTAGCCTTGGTATGTTCTCCATCTTTCTCGTAGTGATGGTGTCATGGTGTGTGTATATCGCTGGCATGGCAGTGATGACACTATTAGGCGGTGGTGACTACAACTACCACGAAGACAAGTGGTGAAGTGATGTGTTCCTCAAAACTGAGAGAAGATGATTACTGTGTGTGGGTGTGTTCTTGTAGTTGCTACATACCAAAATGCACATTCTACTAGTAAAGTGAGGACATTTTTGGGAAGTGAGGATATTTTCGCTGGTCTTCATAACTTCTGTTTGAGGGTTAAGACGTGGTTTCAAAGGTGCGCTATGGAATCCTGCATGGTTTCAGCATGATTTCACTTTTGTCTCAAGCAGTTTTCATCTCCCCTTGATTCGCCAGATTCCTGCCACCTGAATATACTATGAAAAAGCCCAGTCTTTGGAGATAAGGGATTGCAAATGTCAAAAAACACCGGGGCACAGGCTGTGCACAAAAAAGATAATAAACGACATTCCAGCCAATCACTAACAAGATGGTTGGTGATTGGCTGGAGCATTTTTAAAATTGTAAAAAATATTGTATAAAGACAGAAGTGACATCATGCAGGATTGCATAGTGTACCTTTAAGGTTGGGGTTAGAATTGGGTTTAGGTTAGAGTTAGAGGGTTAGTTGTGATGGTTGGGGTAAGGGGCTAGGTAGTATGCCTATGAAAGTCTTCACAAAGATAGAAGTACAATGATGTATGTGTGTGTCTGCTTGTGTGTGTGTGTGTGTGAAATAAATTGAAAAATAAAAACAATGGGCATATTTTTAATGATAGATGATAGAATGAAGATAGATGATTGATTGATTGATTGATTTTTGTCTTGCTTCTCTGCAATCAAGACTTTAAGTATAATATTTCTTGAAGGATTTGAAGTAGTTGTTGTTTGTGGTTTCATAACCAAGTTTGTTAAGGTAATTTTTTTTTCAACTGGAAATATAACATGTTGGAAATGTAAGTGTTTTCCATATCGGTTCTGTGGTTGTAGCAGACTTGTATAATAGAACGTTGTATTTTTCTGTTATAGGTCATGTTTATGAAGACAGTGATCACGAGTACTCAATCTGTGCTACTGTCTGTCTGTCAAAAATGTCTTTTGTCTGTTCTGTTAGCCACCTCTAGTCTCCAGATAACTGTAATCCATGCACTATGATTGTATTGTAATTTGAATGTAAATCTAAGCAACAATAAACTATCAATTTGATCAAAAAAAAACAAGTAATAAGTCATTTCTTTAAACACCTTCAAATTATGTGCGACCATAGTGTTGTGGATGTGCGTAGTCCTCCAGTTCAATTGCGCTCTAGCAAACCACTGCTAGGCTCCTCCTGTCTGGAGTGTCCTTTGTGTGTTCAGAAGGTGTGTGTGGGGGGTTAGGGTTAGGGAGGTTAGGGTTTTAACGCCTGATTTACCTGCTTCTGCCAGTTTGCATTAATGACGTGTCTGTCTAATCTGCCTAGTGTCCGTTTTGATAATGCCAGTCAGGAGCTTGCCCAGCTGGCATGTGGTTACCCACGTCCTGTGACCTACCTGGGTCCAAACGTGTGATTACTTTTCTAGACATTTACGCAAAGGATGGTGCTGTGTAAATCTCAAGCTCACGTAGCCATGTTTGTGTGCTAATCTGCCTAGTGTCTGTCTTGATTATGCTGATTATGCCACTGGCAGGTGTCTGTGCGATTGTCACTTTGGCATGTGTTCAAAGCCACCTCGGCCAAACCTCTGCTCATCTGTGCTCATGTATTCGTGTTGGCAGGGATATCGGTGACCACTATCAAGGACGGCTCGGGCATGCTGGTGCACAGTGTGGTCCAAGGGGGCTGTGTTAGCCACGATGGCAGGCTGGGGGTTGGGGATGCCATCTTGGCTATCAACGGAGAACCGACCTCCAACCTGACCAACGCCAGGGCCAGGGCCATGCTCCGCAGACACTCTGTTCTAGGGCCTGAGATGAGGTGAGGTCCAACAGAGGCAATATATGATTTTACATCAAGGTGTGACACAACACTAACAATACACTCCCATTTCTACTTTTACTTATGTATTTTCAGGTCGATTTTTAGAGAATCATTTCCTAATCAATTTAGCATCGGGGTTGGAATCAGTCCAGTTGGCAGTCTGTAAACAATAGATTTTATCATTTAAAAGATAGAGTAGATGTGCCTCAATTAGGTAGATTTCCAAACAGAACCTGTTCTCAGAAGACACCAAGCAGGTTTGTTAATTAACACTGGGAACATACAAAACTGAACATGTACTTGCACAACAGAAAATTTAAAGCGTGATAACAGACTATTATTAACTGCTGCTATCCCCTCAGTGGTCTGGCCAATTCTTCTGATGACTTGGTGCAAATCTGCCACTGTTTTTGGGAATAGACTGTTGTAGAACATACAGAAAACACAAGAATTTCTGCTGGAAGCGTGGAATCAAAAATCCACCTGCGGAAACAGTATGAGCAAACCATCAACCATCAATAATCCAACTGAAATAATCAGATTATTTATATTTATTTGGCATTTAACAGGAATTGCTAAGCCTTGTTCAGATTGCCTGTGTAAATCTACCAAATCTGATTTTCATCACATGAGTATGGAATCAGCTGCATTCATGCCTTGAGTTAAAAAAAGAAAGAGAAGATGATGACAAGTTAAAGAAGCATGTGAATATTATGAAACACTGGTACAAACCTCCCCTCATGTTATAGTTGATGTACATCTTTGATCATGGAATCGATCATGAAATGCTTGGTTGGCAGAGAACCTTAATGCTCTTTGATTAAGGGGGAATGTATTTGTTTAATACTGCTGACATTTTATCAGTGGTGGGTCGTCAGGGCCTGCAAAATTACTTAACTCACAGTAATGTTGCTGTTGCATATTCTCAAAAACAAATGCAAATAATCTGTTTACTTTCATTTTCACTGAATAGTTTGTGTAATTATCGTCTCGTTGGTGTAAACGCCAACAATGCGCAGTTTGTCCGACAAACTTTTTAAGCTCACATAGTTTTGTTGACTAATATCTTAAAATCGTGTTTTATCTTTGAGTTTTGACAGTATCTGTGATCTTAATTTCCTACTGTGAATGTGGGGTTATTGATTTTAAATGCTCCGGAAATTAGGTGTTGCTCGACTAGCCTATATTAAGGTGATGTAATGTGTAAGTGTGATTCTGTATGGATTCTCGAGCCGTGGTATCATATTGATGGTATTACGAGGTGTATTAAGTATGACGTCACTGAAGGCCTAGGCGTGAAATGCACGGCCCGCCACTGCATTTTATAGATCTACCTGTACAGACTTGTACAAATGCTTACTCATTGGAGTGACACAGATTGTCATCATAAATGGAAATATATATGTGTTTTCGTGTCACCGCATCCCCACATTGAAATCACACGTTTTTAGATCTTTAGATCTTTGTTTTGTATTAAATTCTCTTTTCACGCCGTGTTGTCGGCTTTTGTATCCCATCCTTGCTGGTTCTAACAGAACGATCCAACCAGAATGGACCCAGCTTAGACGCACCAGGCTCTGTTAAGTCAGGGCGCCGCGATTGGTCAACACGAGCAGTTGATCCAGATTGCTCACCAGAACCTCACCGCATTAACTCAGTCCGTGGTCACCCTCATGCAGCAAATGAAGCTCCTCACCAGCGCCGCCGTGTTTGCGCATCCCGTTGTTGGGGATGCGAGGGGATGCACATGTCCGAGCCCTTTGACAAAAATCTCGATCGTTGTTGGAGTTGCTACTGTGCTACTTTTGCTATTGTGCCGGTTGGTTTTCTCCCAGCATGCCTATTCATCTTGGATGAGGCCAAGATTAACTACAGTATATAATCGGCTTGATGTGGAGACAAGCTCTAGTCTGGGCACAGGCCAGCTGGGGCGCGCGCTTCAAGTGGATCTTTGACCATCCCAGTGATGCTGGTTGTGCGGCAGACAGATTGGTCACGGGTGAGCAGGGTGCTCAGAGGCGGAATACGCAGTCAAGTTCGAGACCTTGTCAGCAGGGACCGGTTGGAATGAGCCTGCCCTGTTGTGTGCTTTCCGTTGGGAGTTGAATAACCAGGTGTGTGGAAAGGACCTGGGTGAAATGATTGACCATGCCATTGAGCTAGACAATTATCAGTGGGAGCGGCGCTGGGAGCGGGCCTCTCGCAATGTCGCCCCATGGTCCTCTGCGCGCCGTTGCGCTTCCCTTCTGCGCACTTCACCATCTTTCCCGTCGCCGGGCTCGCGTCCTCCTGATGAGCAGCCCATGCAGCTGGGCTACGTGTGATTGATCCGAGAGGAGCAGACGCTTCTCTTCGGGGGCGTGTTTGTACTTCAGGCAGGCGGGTCATTTCATCTCGCGAGCGCAATCTTGTCCTGCCCCTCCACTTCGCGAGTCGTCCTCCATGGGACTCTTTTATGGGCTCACAACCCCGTCATCTTCCGCCCCTGCTATTCTTGGCTCTCCCTGGTTAGCGTGTCACAACCCTTAGATAGACTGGACTACCGGTTCTCTGACAAGCTGGAGCGTCGCCTGTCACTCACGCTGTCTCCACTCTGCCACCTGCACCGCTGAGTCACTGCCCCGCACCGGTTACAGTGGACCTCTCGGCGGTCCCAGAGGTCTACCATGACCAAGCAACGTTCGCTCTCCCTTCCCTTGCATCGTCCATATGAATGCACCATTGACTTGCGCCTGGGCACTCCGCTGCCTTCCAGCCGGCTCTACCACTGGGAGGCAATGGACAAGTACATTAGTGAGTTGCTGGCGTTCGGGCTGGTACGTCCCTCTTCTTCTCTTGTTGGTGCAGGGTTCTTTTTTGTTAAAAAGAAAGATGGCACGTTACGCCCCTGTATTGACTGTCGTGGTCTCAATCAGAATCAGAAAGGGGTTTATTGCCATCGTCAGTGAACAGAATTCACAGACTAGGAACTTGCTTCGGCGTAAGGCGCAACATAAAACACAGAATCTAAAATATAGTCTTAAAATAAATACACAAATACACAAAAATGAGATCACCGTCCAGAACAAGTATCCACTCCTAGATGCAGCATTCACACCTCTCCAGCAGGCACGCATATTCACGAAGCTGGACCTTCAGAACTCATACCACCTCATCCGCATCTGCCAGGGAGACGAGTGGAAGACAGCGTTCAACACCTCACTTGGCAACTTTGTACCTGGTGATGCCATTCGGGCTGACCAGCCGCTGTGTTCCAGGCACTCGTCAATGATGTTCTGCGGGACATGCTGAATAAGTTCCTCTTTGTCTATATTGATGATATTCTCATTTTTTTAGAGATGGAGGAACACGTGCAGCATGTTTGACTGGTTCTGAGAAATCTGGTTGAGAAGAGTCTATTTGTCAAAGCCGAGAAATATGAGTTCCATGCCTCGTTTGTGTCATTTCTTGGCTTCATTATGAAGCAGGGGCAGCTGTCACCTGACCCAGCTAAGGTTCAAGCAGTGGCGGAGTGGCTGACTCCGTCCACCTGAAAGCACCTTCAGCAATTCCTGGGCTTCACAAACTATTACCGCCGCTTTATCCGGGACTAGAGCGAAGTGACGAGGCTCACCGCGACTCTCCGGCCGCATGCCTGGACCGTGGAGGCGGAGGTTCCATTCACTACCTTAAAAGGCACGGTTCACAACCGTCCCTGTTCTCTTGCACCCAGACCCAGCCCGCCAGTTTACCATGGAGGTAGATGCATCAGACACGGGGGTTGGCGTGGTCTTGTCGCAGCGGAGCTCAACTGACCAGAAGCTTCACCCCTGCGCCTTCTGCAGCCAACGTCTGTCACCAGTGGAACGGAACTACAATGTGAGCAATCGTGAGCTGCTGGCGTTGGTGCTGGCGCTGCAGGAGTGGCGCCACTGGCTGGAGGGGTCTGCGGAGCCATCTGTGGTCTGGACAGACCACAAGAATCTGCGCGAAGCGACTCAACTCCCGGCAGGCTCGCTGGGCTCTCTTCCTGGACTGCTTTGTCTTTGTCTTCACCCAAGGTCCAAGAACACCAAGCTTGTCGCACTGTTGCGCCAGTTTTCCACTGACCAGCTCAACCGCAACCCCAGTGCGATTCTACAACCCTCCTGCATCATGGGAGCTGCTACCTGGCAGGTAGAGGAGCACATACGCAAGGCGCTGCGCTCCGCGCCCACTGCAGGCAGAGCACCTCCGAACACCCTTTTCGTGCCCGAGGCCAGGCATTCTGAGGTCCTACAGTGCGGACACTCTTCCAGACTGGCCTGCCATCCTGGAGTAAGCTGCACCCTATAGCTCCTGCGCCAGCATTTCTGGTGATTGTCCAATGGATGTAGCTGAGGAAGAAGAAATACCATCAGTCCTCCAAAACCTGAACACTGACGATCGTCTCTTCACACTCGGAGAGCTCTCCAGGGCAAAAACTACGGTGAGAGCGGGAAAAAGTGCCGGTCCGGATGGCATACCCCCAGTGGTCCTGAAGAACTGTGATCTTGACGACATCATTGTAGAGTTCTGCAAACTTACCCTGCTGCACAATTGGCTGTCTGACATGCGGTCTCTCTCGAACATCATACCAGTGCCCAAAGCTAGAGACCTCTCAAAGCCAGACAACACCGGTGCATTAGCCTGACATGTATCACCGCAAAAGTTTACAGCCGCATGATACTAAATCAGATCTTAACACTTAGGAGAATAATTGAGGAGGTGAAGAAGGACAACCTGACTGCAGTTCAATGCTTTATTGACTTCAAAAAGGCATTTGACTCGATCCACAGAGGTATGATGATGAAGATCGTTAAGGCGTACGATATTCCTCCCAACCTATTCTGAGCAATAGAGACCATGCACGCAGGAACAAGGGCCAAGGTGGTGACCCCGGATGGCAACAGCGAGGAGTTTGACATCCTGGCTGGGGTAGATAAGATGTATTAATATGCACAACTGGAAATTAAACCTCTGCATTTTTTCCCATCACATGCATATACAACACACAAACACTGGCAGTGGGCAGCCACTTAAGGCGCCCGGGGAGCAACAACCAACAACTAGGAGGTTAAGGGCTCAAAGTGGTGGTCACAATTTTGGTCGAGGTTTCTTCCTCTTCTTCTCATGTCTCCCATGCCAACCTCACATCTGGTCTGGACTGGACTGGACTGGATTGGTACTGGCGTCTCAGATGCCTCCAAGTTATGGGGCTCGCCTCTTTATCCACTTGACCACCACCCCCCAATGCAAAGGGTAATGCAAAGGGATACACTAGCCCCCTTCCTCTTCATCATAGTCCTGGATTATGTGCTCAGGAAGGCAATCAGTGGGCGAGAGTGGGATCTAGGCTCCATACTAACACCAAGAAAGTCGAGACGACACCCTGCAGTAGTACTCACAGACCGTGACTTTGCGGATGACATCTGCCTGGTCTCCGACAACGTGGAACAAGCACAAGAACTACTGAACAGAGTAGAACTAGAGTGCGCCAAGGTTAGCCTCGGGCTAAATGTCAAGACAACTGAGGTCATCACCTACAACATTCCACCGGAACATCAACCTTTAACAACAGCAGGAGGTACTGTGCTGAAAGAAGTCGAGGACTTCAAGTACCTGGGCTCATGGGTCAACTCAACCGAGCAAGATCTAAAAGTGAGGAAGGCGCTTGCACAGAGGCCCCTGAATGGAATGACCAGTGTATAAAACACCAACCTCCCCCGCCAAATCAAACTTAGCTTCTTCTATGCAACAGTAGAATCTGTTCTCCTCTATGGCAGTGAATACTGGACCCCAAAGCCAACCCTACAGAAGTCTCTAGATGGGTGCTACACCAGGATGTTGCGGGTAGTGCTTAACATCAGCAAGAGAACACATGTAACCAACAGGATCCTGCATGAGGGAATACCAAGGGTGAGCGAGAAGGATAATAAGACTAGCAGGACACTGCCAAAGGCATTGAGAGCTGCCAGCCAGCAAACTGGTGCTCTGGGAACCGACACATGGGCATCAGTCATGAGGACGTCCAACTCTAACATATGTGGACATACTCAAGAAGGATGCAGGGGCTCAAAGTACCAACGAACTGGCGATATGTATGGAGAATCGGGATGACTGGAAGCAACGATGGAGGACTCATCTGAAAATTACCTAATGTCCATGGTCCACAACACTAGAGCGTTCATCACAACCTGCCCCGTGTGTGCCCGTGGGAAGTCCTCGCACCAGCCTTCCGCGGGTCTCCTGCACCCATTGTCGATCCCGCGACGGCCCTGGTCCCACATCGCGGTGGACTTCATCACCGGACTGCCTCCCTCAGATGGCCACACGGTAATCTTAAATGTTGTAGACCACTTTTCCAAAGTGGCACATTTCGTGCCATTACCCAAGCTTCCCTCAGCAGCAGAAATAGGGCATGACGGCCTGTCACCCCTCAGCCTGGAGCTCCTATTTGCAGTGGGTACTCACACAACTCACTGGTGACTGCCGCAACTGGCATCTCTCCATTCATGGCCTTGTTGAGCTACCAGCCGCCCCTGTTCGAGCACCAGGAGGAGGAGGTGGCGGTGCCATCCGTCCAGGTGAACCTCCGTCACTGTGGAAATGTCTGGTGGCAGGTATGTGCAGTCCTCCTCCACTCTTCCCTCCAGGCATAGAGCCCTGGGCAGGTCTGGTTGTCCGTGAGGGACCTCCCGCTCCAGGTGGAGTCGAGGAAGCTGGCTCTGTGGTTCGTGTGTCTGTTTGAGGTCGAGCTGATGGTGAACACGGCCGCCGTCCGTCTGAAGCTTCCAGCATCCATGAGGGTTCAACCGACATTCCACGTCTTACGGGTCAAGCCTGTGGGTGAGTCCCCAGTGGTCGACACCCCCCAGTTCGGATCATCAATGGCGCATCCACCTACATGGTCCAACAGATCCTGGAAGTCCACCGGTGGGGCCGCTGCTGGCAGTAGAATGGGAGGACTACAGTCCTGAGGAGCAATCGTGGGTTCCCCGCTAACACATCCTGGACAAGGAACTGCTCTGGGCCTTTTACCACCCGGACAAGGGTGGAGGAACTTGTGGAGGGGGGGTAATGTCAGGAACCGGCGTTGCTGGCTGTTTGTTTTGGTATGCACTTGTTCTGCTTGTCCCCTAGATGGTGTTGGCGACCACTGAAGCCCAGCTGGTGATGCGCAGCGGTTGCCAGTTGCCATCAACTCCTTACTTAAGATGCCGGCAGCAGGTCACCGGCATCACATTGTTGAGTTGCTTAAGTGGTATTTGGAGCATTCTGAGCTTAGCTAGGATTTGGACTTTTCCTTGACAGCTAAGTGACTGTGGTTTGTTTTATCCCAAGGTTGCCTCGTCCCGTTGTGGGGATTCATCTTCTGTTCACCTGGTCAGCCGTGACCAGGCTCCTGGCTCCTCACCCAGTTGTTGTCGGGTTGTCTTTAGTTTGCTTTTGTAATCCTCCAGTGGAGCGTCTTCTGTTGTAATTGCTCATTTTGTATTAAATGCTCTTATTTTTCTACGCACTGCTTTTGGGTCCCATCCTTGCCGAGATCTCCAGATATGCATTGTTTTAGGCTCCACATTCAGCATTGCAGTCTTGTTAAATGAGATTAAATGATGAAACTTTAAAGATCACCTGAAGGGGAATTTGGTAAATTATTACTTCTTCAACATCAGCAGCTATCGCTTCACATTCACAAAGCTTCACCACAATCACTCCACCCACTCATTCTCTTTCAACCCCTCTTTGTCCTTCTTGGCTGCTCTTTCTTTCAATGATCCAACCTCTAAAAGATACTTTTTATTCTTCTCTGGCAATGGGAAGAATCTGAATAATTCATCACTCGTCTCACCTTGAACAGTGTACTTGTGAATAAAAGAGCATTTTAAGGAGCTTCTTGCAGATGCACACGCACTGATTAAAACATTCTGTAAAATGCATTCTGCCTTCACTGCATGGTGTACACGTGGGAAAAAAGTCAACCGCACATGCACACCTTCTTATGCGGGTTCTTCCTGACAGCACCACAGTCAGGCAAGAGGAGGCAGATTAAGCAGCAGGAATACGACACAGAATGGTGAAAGTTTGTCACAATCAAACTGCCTCTGCTGAGACAAGATGAGCTGTCTGCATGACAAGCTTTGCGTGGAAGACTGCCGCATTAAATCTGCCACGAGTAGAAAAGAGAAACTGGCTCTCTCAGTAAAGCATCTTGCCTTACTGGTAACAGCAATATATGGAAGTGGGAGGAGGCATTCTAAAGATGTCCTTGATGCTTCAGTTAAATGACAGGATAAGTTTATGCATATAATTGAGAAATAGTTGAAGGTGATGGCAATTTAATGCTTAGGTATTTTGCTAAAAAAATAGATGAGAGTGTTCTGTGTGCAGATGTAGGTTTTTGTCGCTATGACAGTTTAGGAGGCCTCTAAAAAAACTAAAAAAAAAAAAAAAGTTCTAAATGTCCAACTGTTATACATTCTAGCTATTGTTCCATCTGTGGAAGCCATTTATATTTGGCCATTTGTCTTTGTTCCTTTTTGTTGTTATTAGTCAGATAATTGCACACTTGGGGGAGCTTTGTGAAGTCAAAGTCATATTAATTTTTATTTCCATCCTCCCCTTATGTTTCCCCTTTAGAATAACCTATGTCCCAGCCCATCAGGTGGACGAGTACCGCATCCGTCTGTGTTTACCTCCTCTTGCGTCCATCGCAGTGGACAGCCCCTTGTCCTCACCCACTCCACCACACCATTCTCCAGAATTGGTCTCAGCTCTGACTAGATACCCGGGTCTGATCAGAGTAGAGTCAGCTCTCGCTGGAGTGTCTTCCACCCTTAAACATTCTGCATCTGTGAAGTTTAAAGATACAGCCACCAATCCAGCAGCAAGCCGAACCTCAGCTTCATTCAAAGCGTCGTACAAAGGCTCGAGCTTCACCCCTGCTCCAGACTTGAGGTAATGCAAGATTCAAAGACATGACTATTATTTTTGCTGACTTTACACCTTCTTGAATCCCAGAGTGCTTGATAAACCCACCTGAGGGTTTATTAGACCTAAAGCCTGCACTTTTATTATATGTTTATATGTATGCTTCAGGGTTGTGACACTACCTTGCTCATATTGTAAGATGTTATATTGTACTCACCTCGGTCTCATGATTATTTGTGTCAGAGTTGTGTTACTGTCACACATCACACATTTGTTCCTACCGACACGATCCAGCAGTTTTAGCAACTCTAAAGGTATGAGTTCTTATCTGACACTTTAATTAACTAGATCCATGATCTACTCAGCATAACTGTTTCCTTCTGCTGCCGCTCTGTAATTTTGAATTACTTAAGTTTAGTTTAGTTTATTTTCACATATGGTTCTCCGTGCTGTCAGCGAAAAAGAATTGTCTTGCTTCTGTCTGTCCCTGTGTTCACCGCCTCGCCTCTGCCTCTGCCCAGCAGATACCCCCCATCCCCAAATTTTCTCTGTAGTCTTTTCTTCCCTCTTTGCACTCAGTGCGTTATGACGGTCTCTCCCTCGTTCCCCTCTTGCTCTCGGCTAGACATCTCTTTTGACTCGTTACTCCATCCATCTCTCATCCCCTACGCGCGCAGTGATTCTTATTTTGGTCTTTTTGGTCATTGACACATTTTCTCCTCTCTGACTTTCAGCCTCAGTGAAACCATTTGTTCTGCCCCCTTCTGAAACTCAGCTGGCAATAGGTTCCCGCTGCGCAGACAGCACTATCACCTCCACAAACTTGTTACAGCCCTCCACTGTAAAATATATTCATGAAAAGATCCTCTCCTCTACCGCTTGCTCTCTCTTACGCACACACAGAATACCACCTTAATGTGACGCTGGTGGGAGAAGATGTGTACTTTCCAGGCTGTTTATCCTGCTCTACCTTCTCTCACTGCCTGCCTAAAGCATGTTCTATTACTTAAAGTCAAGATCATAAAGTGATGAATGAACTGCCAAGAAACTGTGTTATTCTGATCATTTGCTTACAGTTAAAATCTTATTGAAGTGAGAAACGAAGGGACAGAATTAGTTTTTGAACTCAATCAACACATTAAAAAGGTATTCTAAAACCTAAACTAAGGTAAGCCTGCCTTACTCCTTTTTCTGATTAGATCAGTTTAAGGTATAAGGTAGGAAAAGGCAAGGTAGGTATAAATAAGGAAATAAGGTATGTGACACCACATGTATGCATGCCAGTTCATGACCCAGAAATTGATAGACTTTTTGCTGCCACCACAAAGGTCATTACAGTAAAAAATAGCAGCACTTGTCAGCCAGGGGTCAGTAAGTGCAAAGAAGTATTCACATCTTTATTTAGTGTCTGACAGAGTGGGAAAATACCTGACATGTTTGATTTTGTTGTGATTCGATGGCATACATGTAGCTTTCAAAATCAGCATCACACATTTTTGCAATGACAGTTCCATCTCCATTTTTTTTTTTTTTTTAAATCTTCCAGTCGGCAGATTCCAAAATCTCTACCTCATACAAAGGGGGAAGTAAAAGAGGATGCAGAAATTGGCCAGGACAAAAAGAACTGCAATAGTGCTGATGGAAAAGTTCCAGTGCTGGAAGTAGAGAAAACAGCAGACAGCAAAGTGGAGGGAGAAGAGCTCTATCCTCATCTGACAGTAACCTGGGATCCTCCTAGGAGGTTAGTAAATAGATGATGCAAGCAGTTTGATTTTTCTTCAACTCTTCCATGCTTTTTTTTTTACCCCATTGATGTGTTTTATCCTCTCTTTGTCAAAGTAGTTGTCAGGATTCAGTATAGGACCCAAGACTGACACAAACATTGAATAAAACTGAGTTTTATTCCAGGCAGATGAGCAGGGGATCAGGCAATCTCGTAGTCGGGTACAGAACAGTCAGTCAGGTTTACTGGGACGTTGCAGCAGAATCAGGTCAATTACAAACAGAGTCCAATACCAGAAAACAGTCTACAAATTCAGTGCTGGAACAAGCAACATGAAAGTACACACAATCTGGCAATGAGTCTCTCAGAGTCTGCAGCTTACATGGCTGCACTGATTGCTGACAAGCAGCTGATGCTGCTCGTCAGAAATGCAGTGCAGTTGTGACTGACGAGGAGCGCAGGGCAGGTGTGACAGAGAGGAGAGGGCGAAAACTGGAGCAGAGCAGCAGCTGTGAAGGTAGTCTTATTAAAACCATTGTGTACTTGGGTTATGCTCACTGCAAGGATGGTGTAGTGCAGTGCAGGCTGCAGGCTCATATTTCTTCGATCCAGAGAGTGACTCTTTTCACAACTTGTATTTACCATTTTTGTGCGTGCGTCTCTAACTGATGAACCACATCACAAGCTGCACCACTTGCAAAGACTAGCTTGTGTGCCTTTCCTTGGCAGGTGTAATATTCCATTGTTCTGATGTAATCTCTGAAACCTATATCTGCAGCACTAAGCAGCAGAGAGAGGAGTGCCTAAGAGAAGCTCACCAGCCGGATTAATTCCAATTCCGATGCATTTCAGGTTTTAAATGGACTAGCTACTTATCAGGAATACAAATGCCTTCATCATCACTCTTCGGTTGCTGGAAGAGGAATTTCTTTTCTTTTTGCTCAATGCAGGGATTTTTAATTCTGCCCTGTTGTGTTTTAAAGAGTGCAGCTAACTAAAGCGCCGGGCGAGTCCTTGGGCATCAGCATAATGGGAGGTAGAGGCATGGGCCGGAGACTGAGCAGCGGAAAGATGATGAGGGGGGTCTTCATTACACACATCAGCCCTGACAGCCCAGCAGCACAACATGGAACCCTGCAGATGGGAGACAGGATACTGGAGGTGTGTGTGTGTGTGCGTGCATGCATGCATGCATAGTGTGTGTTATAATACAGGTGCTGCACTTGCTGTTGTAGTTAAGTGTCTTTGCAGGTGTAAATATGGAGGACCTGGGTAAAAATGTAAATAATCTTTTCCTTTTTTCCTCCATTAATATCATCCTTTTTAACAAGTAGTGAACTTGTTCAAATAAAAAAAGCTTGAGGAAGATAAGGAAATGATATTAGTGAACCAAAAATGAAATTTTATTTTAATTCTGAAAACTAGATCCGGCAGAGTAAATTCCAAGGCTTGACTACTGGAGTAAAAAGCATAATTCTGATCTAAGAGAAATTGCAACTGATATTGTTGCTTAAGACCGGCATCACTCCATAATTGTTCTCCTTTTTTGGAGGTGTGCGACGTGGACCTGCGAGACGCCAGCCATGAGCAGGCCGTGGAGACCATCCGCAGGGCTGGAGACTGTCTGGACTTTCTGGTTCAATCTGGACAGCCACATGAATCTCTGGTACTGTGTCTCATACTGTATCTATAAAAAGTGTACATTCACATAGGCTCAGGAAAGGACACGTAATAGTGGATAAAAACATTATGTAAACTGCGTAGCAGCTTCGCCTCCCGGGGCTCTAAAGGAATTCCAATTGAATTCTGGTTACAAAAATATTTCAAAGGGGTGTACTTCATGTATATCTACTATGCAGCTTTAACAGCTTTCTTTTTTTTAGCAGGCTGTGTATGGGAGTTTGCCAAAAATGTATCTGTCTTTCACAGTCACTTATTGTAGATATTCATGTGCCTACTCTCCATCTTCTGTTTCACCCACAGTCGCCTGTACTTACGGACCGTGAGAGGCTCAGTCCAACACTACCGCCCAGCTCACACAGCAGCAAGGTAACCCTAATCAACTCCACCTGCCTGATGCTACACCACTCTGAAGAGTTTCATCTTGACTAAGAACATGCACTACATTACTACGCTACACTTAAACAGGATGATGGTGTCAAATTCAAATTCAGAAGACTGCGCATGCCAAATGAAGTATTGAAATGGTCTGTTTCATATGTTTCCTGTTATAAACACATTACTGTATGCATGGCTATATTCTATATTAAAATGACGCGTTGTAGAGCAGTGACCGATGGCGCTATCTTTGTGTCAGGACTCGATTTCATTGGACCATCAGCAAAGGCAGTGAAATCATTTGTCTCTGTGTGTATGTGCGTGCGTCTGTGCAAACTGCAGCATATAGAGACTCTTCTCTATATATACACACAATGGGTACGGAAAGTATTCAGACCCCCTTAAAATTTTCACTCTTATTTTGCAGCCATTTTCTAAAATCATTTAAGTTCATTTTTTTCCTCATTAATGTACACACAGCACCCCATATTGACAGAAAAACAATTGTTTTTTCATTTTTGCAGATCAAAAAAGAAAACCTGAAAAATCACATGGTCATACATGTTCAGACCCTTTGCTCAGTATTTAGTAGAAGCACCCTTTTGAGATAATACAGCCATGAATCTTTTTGGGAATGATGCAACAAGTTTTTCACACCTGGATTGGGGATCCTCTGCCATTCCTTCTTGCAGATCCTCTCCAGTTCTGTCAGGTTGGATGGCAAATGTTGGTGGACAGTCATTTTCAGGTCTCTCCAGAGATGCTCAATTGGGTTTAAGTCAGGGCTCTGCTGGGCCATTCAAGAACAGTCAAGGAGTTGTTGTGAAGCCACTCCTTCGTTATTTTAGCTGTGTGCTTACGGTCATTGTCTTGTTGGAAGGTAAACCTTCAGCCCAGTCTGAGGTCCTGAGCACTCTGGAGAAGGTTTTCATCCAGGATATCCCTGTACTTGGGATACAGTCATCCTGTCCCTGCAGCTGAAAAAGACCCCCACAGCATGATGCTGCCACCACCATGCTTCACTGTTGGGACTGTATTGGACAGGTGATGCCTGTCCAGCAATGCCTGGTTTTCTCCACACATACCAAAAAGTTCTATCTTGGTCTCATCAGACCAGAAAATCTTATTTCTTACCATCTAGGAGTCCTTCAGGTGTTTTTTAAGCAAACTCCATGCGGGCTTTCATGTGTCTGGCACTGAGGAGAGGCTTCCGTCGGGCCACTCTGCCATCAAGCCCTCTTGAATACTTGACGCCCCTTCGGCGTATCTGCTAATTACGTGAAGGCCATGCGGTATTGACGCAAGAGCGCATGATCGGCGCCGGTGTATGGTCTATCGCGAGTGGTCCACGACTCCATATGTGATTGTCCTTGGCGAAGAAAGATATGCGGAGGTCACGTGTACATCAACAATATAAAACAAATCTTAATTTTGCTACATTCCCCCTGTTGGCCTCAGAAAAGAGGACATATTAAAGATCAAACGCAGACATAGGCAGGTCATCTTCGTCCGGTTCAGGGGCCGATGGATTGGACGGCAAAAGTGGCATCATCGTATCTGTTTCAGACTGAGAGCCTTTCTCAATGGTAGAAGAGATGAAACGTACACAGAGAGCGTGAATACAAGGAACACAACAGCAACCGCAAGTGAGAATTATAGCCAAAAATGAAGCAATAGAAGTCAACAGAGCAATAATAAAAGTTTTCCATTTGCCAAAAACACCGGTCATCCAGTCACCAAGCGGATTGTCAATCCCAGAATTTTCCAACATTTCATTAGACAGGGTTCGAAGGCCTTCTAGGGCCCGCGTCACAGACCCATCAGGAGCGGTGTTATTAGGGATGAAAGTACAACACGTCACCAAACGACTGCATCCTTCCTTGACGAGCTAAATGACTTTTACGCCCGGTTTGACAAGGACAACCTAGAAAAGGCTGCAAAAACTGAACATCCTGCTGACCAACATGTCGTCACACTCTTGCCCATAGATGTTTACAACATACTGAGCAGAATCAACCCCCGTAAGGCTGCTGGCCCGGACGGCATTCCTGGACGTGTGCTCAGAGCGTGTGCTGAGCAACTCGCTGGGGTCTTCACTGACATCTTCAACCTGTCCCTGGCCCAAGCGGTTGTACCAGCATGCTTCAAGACTACCACCATAGTACCCGTGCCAAAACACTCCGCTCCGTCATGCCTGAATGACTACCGCCCTGTAGCACTAACACCCATTGTCATGAAGTGCTTTGAGCGGTTGGTCCTGGCACACCTCAAGAACTGCTTACCTCCCTCACTCGACCCTCACCAATTCGCATACCGTAACAATAGGAGCACGGAGAATGCTGTATCCACAGCACTGCACAGTGTGCTCTCCCACCTGGACAACAGGAACACATACGCACGAATGCTGTTTGTTGATTTCAGCTCAGCATTCAACACTGTCATCCCCTCCAAGTTAATCACCAAACTTGTGGATCTTGGAATCAGTGGACCCTTCTGCAACTGGATCATGGACTTTCTAACCAACAGACCCCAACATGTTAAGTCTGGCCACAACCTCTCTACCACCATCACCCTGAACACCGGCGTGCCACAAGGCTGCGTGCTGAGCCCGTTCCTGTACTCCCTCTTCACCCATGACTGCAGGCCTAAGTATGGATCCAACTCCATCGTGAAGTTTGCAGATGACACCACGGTGATCGGACTCATTACTAACAACGATGAGTCAGACTACAGAGCAGAGGTCCAGCACCTAGCTGCCTGGTGCGCCGACAATAACCTACTCCTCAACACCAGCAAAACCAAGGAGCTCATTGTGGATTACAGGAAGGAGAAGGGACACACACACACCCCTATCCACATCAATGGCATGGCTGTTGAATGTGTCTCAAGCTTCAAGTTCCTGGGAACCCACATCTCTGACAACCTGTCATGGACAACTAACACCTCCAGCTTGGTTAAGAAGGCTCACCGACGGCTCTTCTTCCTGAGGACACTGAAGAAGAACCGCTTATCCGCCAATATCCTGAGTAACTTTTACCGCTGTGCGATTGAGAGCATCCTGACCAGCTGTATTACAGTGTGGTATGGGAACTGCTCTGTTGCTGACCGGAAAGCACTACAGAGGGTGGTGAAAACTGCCCAACGCATCACAGGGATCCCACTACCTTCCATCGAGGATGCTCACAGGAAGCGGTGCCTACGCAGGGCTCATAGCATCCTGAAGGACCCCTCGCACCCCAACCATAGACTCTTCCAGCTCCTCCCCTCCGGAAAGCGCTTTAGGAGCCTTCAGACTAAAACCAGCAGGTTTAGGAACAGTTTCTTCCCTGCAGCTGTTCCCCTGCTGAACTCTACTCCCCGCTGAACCCCCATGTCCCCCCCACTGCGCCACTACTCTTGCCCCCTACCATGCCCCCCCCTTCATGCTACCACTACCTCCATGACCCGTCTCTCTTCACCTCTCCATCTCTCCCAATGTATATATTGTCAATACTGTATATCTCTGTGTATAGTTCATCGGTACATATCTTGACTGTATACTTGTCTATAGCACATCTGTTTATACCTCCACATGTTCATATTCCCAAAATGTAATATATGTAATATATCTATATAATCCACTATAACCATACTGTATACACTGTATACACTGTATATACAGCTTGCTGCACCTTGCACTTCTGATTAGATGCTAAACGGCATTTCGTTACCTGTATTTATACATGTGTAATGATAAAGTTGAATCTAATCTAATCTAATCTAATCAAACATTGAACAAACACCTCCTTTCTCTGCTAAGAGCATATCTAGGGCCATGCGATTTTGTATAGCCATCAGTGATGTCGCTGCCAATTGTTCAGAGAGGCCCTCTACAGCATCTCTGGTAAGGTTCGCCAATCTTTGAACATTATAATGAATATAATTAATTCTGTCAACATTTTTGTTTGCTGTAACGGGGAATAGTGCCGACACAACGGGAATGTTTTCAAAACCTGCCACCACTTGGTCCACTAATTTATATTTGTCGGGGATGCCTCTAGGAATGCCTATCGCATCTAGTTGTAAGTTGGTGTATTTTTGGTAAGATCAAAATAATCCTTTGATAGATCTCGTTTAGCCAACACGTCGCCTCCGTCGAGCTGTAAGGGATCCTGGGGTTGTAGGAGCGGAATGAACCAACTTATGCCCTATTAAAGTAGGAGGAGCCGCAAGGCGTACCATGGCACAACTTCCTCTTGGTAGCATCCCTGTGTGAAGGCCGCCTCCGCAATACCAGAATAAACCTGAACGGGAAATTAGGCCTATTAGAGAGGCATTTCCTGGTGTCGTGTGGTTGCACCAATCATCAGGAATAGTGCCATAATCATACCTGTTTCCCGTAAAGTTGAAACACAAAACGATTTGGGGGCCCCCTGTGGGGCTTGAATGGTCTTGTCTTAGTATCATTACTAATTGGGGGGTAGATAGAAGTCAGTGTGGAACAGTTAACTGGATTCATTTCTGTAGTTAATTTCATCATGCAATTAAAGCCCCATGAGTCAGAAGGGTAAAGAGGAGCTGGTTCAGTATGTAAGTGTGGTCTAGCAGAGGTACAAGCTAGGCAATTCCCTTTGATATGACTCCTTGCCTCCTGGGCTAGCCATGAAAGGCATACATTTTCCTCACCATATCCCGTACTCATAGAGATGAATTCAATGGGCGTTAATTGAGTGAAATCTGAGACAAAAACTAAAGGTATGTTAACAGAATTCACTAATTGGGGTTTTGCCCCGGTGATGTTGCCAGTTGCTAGTGCAGGGTCATGAAAATTTAGTCTAACAAGGCCGAACGCATCTTTTCCAGCTAGGCTCACACCCAATGCCAAATGCATAGATGAATTGCTAGTGGGACACATCGTTCTGGCTAATAGGTCCGAGGAGTAAGGATTATGAGATAAATTGGTGACCGATAATATAATGGGATTCATTTGGTCGTTACTCCATCCTCGGGTAAGGGTCAAACTAGTTTGGAATTCTTTCCAGGGACTGGACATAGTGTAGACATGGGACCAATCGGGACACCAAGGGCCGTAATGTGGGGAACCTCCTGCCACAAAATTGCACAAGTAAACATCATATCCCCTCCAACTGCCAGTATCTGATCCACAATCAATAACAGAACAAAGGTCAAAAGTATATGTAGTTGTAGCCCCTCGATAGTTTATAATATAGTTTAACTGTAAAGCACGACTAGTAGCACAAATAGAGTAGCCCTGACTGCCCATTGCTGATTGTTTCATCCGGCGCTGCACTAAGGTAGAATTAAGGTGAACAGAGCGATTTCCACGAACCAGCGATTTTTGAATGTGAGTGGTGAGCTTATTAGTGGCAAATGAAATTAAGGCAACGAGGACACAACAATGAACACAATTAGCATAGCTATCCAAAAACAACAATCAAGACATTGTTTCTTCAATGTAGGACGGGTCCTCCTTCATTCCTGCCGTGGCGGTCGGGGTGTCTCGTCCTCTGATGGTGATTCCTCTTTCGGGAATGGATCGATGTATCGGGTGATCCCCTGTGTGGGAGCCATCGTTGCAGGGAGAGGTTACTAGTACTTCACCTGTTACGCTTTGGGGGTATCTGACGTCGCAGTCCCCTTTTCCTCTGGTGTTTTAGGCACACTCCGGCACACTGTAACAGATGGAACCACGTGGATCCTTTCCCTTCAAGGCGAACAGCTGTGGTGGTCCTTGCCGTGACACAGTGTGGCCCTGTCCAACGGGGTTCCTGCCACTTCCTCTTGAAGACCTTCAGCAGGAGGAATTCTTCTTCTGCTAGCTCTGGTCTCTCCTCTGTCAAGGGTGAAACCTGGAGAGAAAGACTGATAGCCATATGTTTAATAATTTGGTACTTTACCTTTGGGTTGCAAGTTGCGAACGGTCCCACGGCGCCCCAGGGTCCTGAGAAGGGACGTCCGTGTTGGAGCTCAAATAGAGTGAACCCTGTTTGATGGTTCACCGAATATCTTATGGTCATAAGGACCAATGGCAATGCATCAATCCAATTGAGGCCATTGTTTTAACCAATTTAGTTTTGATGTGTTGATTCATTCTTTCCACCTTACCCTGTAACTGGGGGTGGTAAACTGTGCCTTTTTAGATAATTTTTCTCATTTGTTCAATCTGCATTTGTGTGAGTGATTGCTGTAATGCAAGCTGTGATGCAGCTTGTTGTCGTTCTTTGGTGATAAATCTAACAGAGTGATCAGACATTGAGCCCATGGAGCACCAGGAATCATAGGATTATCAAGCATTTGTTGTTTAACTGGTGCAGGCAAACCTGCCATAAGTTTTTCCTTCTTCATTACCATTGTGGGTGTACCATCAGTCGGAGGCTCACCTGTAACTCCGATCCACTTACTTCTTCCCGTGTGAAGCCATGCCTCAGGGGTGGTTCCCTCCTCGGTCTTCCATGGATGTGAAAAGGATGCAAGCGCTGCAGCACTGACAGGAAACATAGCTCGCATATGTTTATAAAGAAATTCTCAACATGGTCAGTAACAGGTGCAGAAGGTGGCACATCCTCAGTTCGAGCTGCTGCTTCAATATGGCTCAGTGTGTGGTGTCCTACACAGGCGGCTACAATAGCTCGCATGTCTCCCATGGCCAGTAACACCCCTTGTGTGTGGCCTTCTAAGGCTTGAATCCAGGGACTGGCCCCATTAGGGAGAGGTGGTAATTCATTTCTCAATCCTGTAATGTCACTCAATTGCCATGGTTTATATGTTGGATTTACAGCGCCTAGGGCGGCCACTAGAGGGAGCTGGAGCACTGGTTCCGCTCCTGTGACCTGTGCTCGGGAGCGCGTGAAAGGAACACAATGATAACCGTCATTTCCTGGTGTGGAGTGAACGGAGAGTGTAGACTGTGGTGTCGTCGGGATGGAAGTCAGGAACGATTGACCTAGTTTCCCCTGTTGAGGTGTCATAGGTGACGTGTGAAAAGATGCGTGTGATGCACCTTCTTGTGGTTGTGTCTGAATTTGTAAATTACGCAGCTGTGTTTCCAATTCTGCCATACGCTTAGACATGTCCTCAGCGGGATGCAATAAGTCTGCTGCCATCTGTCTTTGCCGTTTAACCCAGCCCTCATCTTCCTGTGTTGAAGTGTTTTTTAGAGCAAAAGGGTTCGACGCTGAAAGTATCGGGACAGATGCTGAAGCTGACGATTGCGTCTGGCCACAACCCAGAAGCGAGCACTGACTTGCTTCGCAGTTCACGCGTTTCCCGCACAATTTTAAATATACATTTAAACACAGCGATCAGTCCTCCACCACAAAACGCACTTTCGATAAAACAGGTAGTGCTTACCTTTAATCTATGTTGTCCGGACAATCTAAGAGTTGTGGGGAAGGAGAAGATCAGCCGTCCATGCCGTCACCCACGCCGGAGTAACGTCGCTTCGTGGTTACCAATTGTTGCAAAATTCTGGGGTCCGGGCGTGTTCGTCAAAGAACTTACAGGAAACCAGAACTACAAACTAAGGTTTATACAGCACAAGCATGGTCCCTGCAACACTGTGGCAACTCACACAGTCCCGCGGAGGGGCAGAGGAGCCAATCAGCACGATCAATCGCGGACTCTTTTACTACACCGGAGCAACTCTCACGGTCCCACGTAGGGGCAAAAGAGTGCCTCTTCTTCCCCTTCGGCATATCTGCTAGTTACGTGAAGGCCATGCGGTATTGACGCAAGAGCACATGATCAGCACCGCTGTGTATGGTCTATCGCGAGTGGTCCACGACTCTGTATGTGATTGTTTTTGGCGAAGTAAGATATCCGGAGGTCACGTAGACAGAAAAATACAGCCTTGTATGATTACATGTACATCAACAATATAAAACAAATCTTCGTTTTGCTACACTACAACTTTCTCCCATCTCCCGACTGCATCTCTGGAGCTCAGCCACAGTGATATTTTGGTTCTTTTTTACCTCTCTCACCAAGGCTCTTCTCCCCAGATAGCTCAGTTTGGCCAAACGGCCAGCTCTAGGAAGGGTTCTGGTCATCCCAAACATCACATTTAAGGATTATGGAGGCCACTGTGCTCTTAGGAACCTTAAGTGCAGCAGAATTTTTTTTTGTAACCTTGGACAGATCTGTGCCTTGCCACAATTCTGTGTCTGAGCTCTCCAGGCAGTTTCTTTGACCTCATGATGCTCATTTGCTCTGACATGCACTGTGAGCTGTAAGGTCTCATATAGACAAGTGTGTGGCTTTCCTAATCAAGTCCAATCAGTATAATCAAACACAGCTGGACTCAAATTAAGGTGTAGAACCATCTCAAGGATGATCAGAAGAAATGGAGAGCACCTGAGTTAAATATATGAGTGTCACTGCAAAGGGTCTGTGGGACCATGTGATATTTCAGTTTTTCTTTTTTAATAAATCTGCAAAAATGTCAACAATTCTGTGTTTTTCTGTCTGCTGTGTGTACATTAATGAGGAAAAAAAATGAACTTAAATGATTTTAGCAAATGGCTGCAATGGCTGTATTCAGGGTCTGAATACTTTCCCACTGTACATCATAAAGATGACTCATTGCCACCTCCATGCTACTGCAAAAAGAAGAAAGCAGCTTTTAAGTTTTTTGGAGTTATTTTGAGAGAGTGTTGCCATTTCAACAGCGATATGTATGGAAAACATATCTAACGCCCCGTATGATCTTAGGAAGCAAAGACTCTCAGTGGTCTGTTCCTTAGTCTCTCACCTACAAATCACTACACTCCTACTCCGTTTAAGGTCAGTGTTTATGTCTGAGTGTGTATGTACATACAGTATCTAAAAATCAGACTTGCATTTGCTGTAAATTATCTTCCAAAAAAAAAATTCATTACCATGCATGTTGATAGAACCCTTGTGGTTTGAAGTCCCTTGTAGCTACCTTGTTTGTTTAGACCCTTTTTTGTTTGTTTGTTTTTCTGGAGAAGATGCATGGCGGTGTGTTCTTTTGGAGTTATTTTTCCATGAATTTGTAAGTTGGCTGCAAATAACGCCTGACTCTTGGTCATCTTTTATGTTATTTTTAGCCGGCATTAAAGTTGTGTTCATTAATTCATCCTGTTCATCAGTTTTTTTTTTTTTGTTTTTTTTTTTTATCCCACTACTACATTAAGAGCATTGAACAAGCCTCATGGGTACTCCAACTTATGCCTGAAGGACCCCCCAAGGCGTTTCCAACTTTGCCTGTTCAATAATGCAAAAACTTCTCCCCAAGGTACTTTCGCCGACACCAGACAGAATGGATCAGGCAAGCCCCATTACAGTTACAACACAAACCAGGACTGCAGTGGAGGAGGAGGAGGATGACGACCACAGCAGGAGTAAGCATCGTGTTGTCATCGAGACGTCACATTGAACATTTCCTGAGACGTTATAAATCAGCCAGGGACTCTGCCACTCTCAAAATACAAGGTCCGCCCACAAAAAAGTACAGATCACATGGTGCCCTCAGGCCCTCTGGCCTGAGGGCAGAGACCACCATGTGACCTGGAGGTGGTAACAAAAAAGTTTCAGTCAGAAGTCCAAAATGCCTCTATCCTTTTATTAATTGAATGTGAAATGAAATCTGCTGATATATGTATTTAATAAAATAGAATATTATTGGTACATTCCCTCATATATTGCAAATCCCGAGTTTGTAACATTGTTGTGCTTGCACACCAAAACAAAATAGGAACTGTTGCATTAAAATCTGTATTACTGTATGTTTTCAAAACATCGTTAGAAAAGCACTTTAATCTTTGAACAATGTTAAAAAGTGCAGCTGTAAATTGCGACATTCCCATGTCTGTGTATTTACGTTTGAGATTTATTAACGATGCCATCCACTCGCATGCATTCATGCACTCGGACCTCCTGATGAAAGCATGCAGGCTTTCAAGTCAGAGGGGTTACTGTTCATTTTTACCCTCAGCAGTGCCGACGTCTTTTACATTCACATTGAGAGTGTGATGGTCTGTGTACCTTATCTCCTCATCCTCACAGCCTTCTATTTGTTCATTCTGTTTATCCTAGAAAAGATGCTGCAGCGCTACGGTAGTCTGTCCGGGAAACTCCACATGATTGAGCTGGAGAAAGATCCCGCCGCACACGGCTTAGGAATCAGCCTCTCAGGAAACAAAGATGATTCCAGGGCCCGCATGAGCATCTATGTAGCACATATAGACCCTAAAGGACCTGCCAGTTTAGATGGAAGGATCATGGTGGGAGATGAGTTGCTGGAGGTGGGTAAAACATCAAATTGGCAGGATTAAGATGAACATTTGAGAGGGATTTTTTATGCAATGGTAGGTAGCTGTAGTAGCGGGGTAGCCATGTTAAAGATTAAAAAGACTGCTTACACAATTCCATATCATCGTTTTTCTTTCCAGATCAATGGTCAAATCCTGTATGGTAGGAGTCACCAAAATGCCACAGCCATCATCCATAACGCTGCGTCAAAAGTCAAGATAATTCTCATCAGGTGAGGCGTGAGTCTCTGGATACTGAACTGTTGACCGTGGAGGTCCCGGCGGCCACGTGGGTTGGTAACAGATTTGCTACTGTTCCATTAAGCCTAGTACACATGGCACGATTTTCGGCGTCTTAGACTCGCGACTCGCCCTCACCCAAAATCAGGGTGAGGCAATCTGCTTGGTGACTGAGTTAAGTATCTCGAAGACTAATGAAGAGTAATGAGCCTGACGACGCCCCGCATGGAGTCTCAGACGTAAAACTGGATATCAAACCTGCTAGATATCCAGTCTGCTCGTAGTCACGTAGAATGAGCTACAGCCAATGAGAGCAGACATGGGCGTTGCTGCAAAATAAGTGAAAAGGAGCAGTACAGCAGTAGCAGCAGAGCAACAAGAAACGACAGGAGATAGAAAAATGGTTTTGCGAGGTCAGTGGACACAGAAGACTCAGCCACTGTCCGCACCAACCCTACTCCATGCCAACTTTTTGCACCAATCTGCACGCCACTACCGCCACAATATAAACAGAACAAAAGCTTTCTGCAGAAATTGCGTAGTTGTGACCCCGATTTTGAAACCATTTGAAGTTGTGTCGTTCTCTTATCTGTTTTTTTGTAAATTGTAAATTTTAAGCTGTACATGGTTGTTGTAGTTTTGATAAAGGTGTGCTAGTCCATGTTTTTCGGAATAGTCCCCCCAGAGTCGAATCAGTCACAAAATGAGTCATGAATAAGAAAAATAAATTGCACTAGACTATAAGTGGAATTTTGTGGGGGAAATTTATTATTACAAAATCCAGAACCAACAACAGGCATTTCATTCGTAAGGACAAATTACAACAATAATGTGCTGCGGCCACGTACTTCCCGTGTCAGTCCTTCTTTGGAAACTGGCAGCGCAGTCGGTCACGCCTCCTGATGGAGAGAGTCGCACTGTGTGGACACTGCTGTCTCAGACGAGTCTTGTAGTGTGGACACCCAATAGTCCCACCGATCCTGTCGTGTTGCGCGGTGTGAACACCCAGGCGCCCTGCCGACTCGAAATAATCGTGCCGTGTGTACTTGGCTTTAGGAATAAAGCAGCTCCAGGTCATGCAACTCAGGAATGTCAAGATGAGATCACAGATACCGTCGACTCCCAGGAAGAATCCGCAGTGAATGGAGAGTTATGTGGAGACGACAAACACATCATCCTACCCCAGGTTCACCTTCAACAGACTTCTTCAGAAGCTGTTAAACAGCTTTCACTACTGTAGTTTAGTACAGTTTTGTATATTCCATGGAAGAGGAATGACAGTTAACACATTTTTGTTTGTTTTGCCTCACACAATTCTTTTAAATTTTTCTCCAGGATCACAAAGGTCTTGGCCTCTGCTTGGGCGACCACGAGTCTAACGAAGGAGTGATTGTCAAGTCTCTGATCCAGGATGGCACAGCAAATAAGGTGTGTTATCAGTAGTAGCAACACAATCCTATTTAGCAGTTTTAAAACAAATTAAGGATCTGCGTACTATCCTGGGCTTAATCCTAGCAGGTCTAGGAAAATGGAACCATCATTCTTGGAAAAAAAGTAACAGTTTTCTTGGTCTTGGTGCTACCAGACATAATGCAATGTGTATATTATTATTATTATTATTATTATTATTATTATTATTATTATTATTATTATTATTATTATTATTATTATTATTATTATTATTATTATTATTATTATTATTATTATTATTATAATAATAAAGTCAATTTGAAAGTGCATTTCAAGACTCTCAAGAGCATTGTACAGATATTGTGAAAGTATGCTGACCTTGCAATGGGTATATTACTGGTAGCAGCCAGTATTGTGCATTAGCTCTGGAATTCTTCTATGAATCAGGCAAGTTTGAGATGAGGTGGCGTCATCAGGTGCTAACAAGCTGTCATGTTTTAAAATCTTGCAGTGTCTCCTTATTTTCTGAGTACATTTTTATATATAATTCTCTTTGTCCAGGATGGTAGGATAAAGGTTGGAGACAGAATAGTAGCAGTGGAAGATCACCCCGTGGCCGGGCTGTCAGTGGACGAGGTACAATCCACAGGCGGTGTCGTGTGCAGTTCAAGGTCAAGCTGATTAAACGATTTATGACCTGTCTTTCCTTCCTGCCTTCAGGTGTTCAGCTTGATTCTCAAACATCAGGTTGCTGTCAAGCTCTCCATCAGCTGCTCTGAGAGCCGCACCTCTTTTCCTACTTCCTCCCACATCCCTCTCACATCCCCACCCCCCTTTAACCCCCCTTTCTCCTCCTCATCATCTTTTAATAACATACAGACCTGCCACATGGGAGGATCTGATTCATTGGAATCGACACTTATGACTTCTGACCCCTTGCGCTGCCCTATCCTGGCTGGCAGGGAGTGTACCATTGAGATTTGTAAAGGAAATCTAGGCCTGGGTCTCAGCATTGTTGGAGGCTGTGACACTCTTCTGGTAAGATCAGCTAATGTTTTGTGTTTGGGGATTTCACTATTTGTTTTAAATAATCAGCACATTCAACAGCACTTAAAGCAGTGCTTGTATGATTCATCTGCATCAAATTCTAATTGAATGAACATGTATATTGTGCTGGAAAAATACTTGATCTTGTTCATATTGTCTGAAATAGTACATTGTTTATTAATTGCCGATGTGACCACAAGGGGGCAGTAATAATCCATGAAGTCCATGGAGGAGCGGCACAGAGAGATGGAAGACTACGGGCTGGAGACCAGATATTAGAGGTATTATACTCATGCAGTGTTTATATAGTTTATTTTTGTTTATTTTTGATCAAATAACGATGTAAGTTGTATAAATGCGTTCTAAATACAAGCAGAATCTTAACTGATAATACATACCTTTAATATTTTGCGATTAATAGGTAATTATGTGGGCAAATCTTGTTTATTTTACTGTTTAAATGTAAAAAGTAAAGTTCTTTGTTCACGTCATCAGAGTTCAGTAGATCTTAATGTATTTTTATTATTTAAAATGGTTGGGGGAGGAGCGTAAAGTGCTGTTACCGGAAACCAGTCACCTTTACCAACATGGCTAGAATTAGAAATAAAAGCAATTGTATGTGCATTACAAATTTCTATAAAAGCATCAGTCAACAATCACTTTGCTGTCTATTTCATTCACTCTAGGTGAATGAAATAGATCTGCGTAAGGCCACTCATGATGAGGCTATCGGGGTGCTACGACTCACTATGCAGCGGGTTCGCCTGCATATATTCAGGCACCAGGAGGTTTACAGGGAAGAGGACCTGTGGGATGTCTTCAGCCTAAGTCTGAGACCTCGTCCTGGAGAGGGACTGGGGTTAACCACTGTGGGGAAATGGTATGTGTAATACTCTTACAAAGACAGAATGATTTTTAAAATTTTGTGTTTTTTTTTTTTTTACATTTATTATTTTTGACAAGGATCTATCATTTACATAATTACTTATGTTCTCAAGTTCAAAAGCCATTGTTAAAGGGTCGACTTTGTACTGTAAAATAACTTAATGTAATTACCAAACATTATAATAACCAGAGTTCATCAACATTATAGAACAAGACTGCAGAGGGTGGTACCTATTTGGCGTCAGACCTTCATCCAGCTTAATGTATTTGCGCAGTCAAGTGTGACATGCAAACCAGCATGCATACTGATCACATCATTAAGCATGAAACTGACAGCGCTTTTGACCCCCGTTTTGTTTTCTCCACAGTGATGATACAGGCATTTTTGTGTCAGATATCATCAGAGGAAGCGTAACCAATTTGGATGGCAGGTTGTTGCTTGGTGACCAGATTCTGTCAATCAATGGGGAAGATGTTCGTGCAGCAACACAGGAACATGCCCAGCAGCTTCTGCAGGTCAGATACATTCATGCCCAAACCTGCAAATTCATAACATAATTAATTTTGACCGATTGAGTTTTAATTTGGCCGTAAGCTTACATATGTGCTCTTTTTCTCTCAAGAATTGTAGCGGAGAGGTCTACCTGGAGGTGGCTCGTTTCAAAGCTGGGCTGCAGTACTCACAGCAGAACCAGGTAAATGAAGTTATGACAGATGATTAAAAACATGTTTGCGCCACTGAGATCACGATAGTTTTAATAATGCAGAAATTGTTTTTCATTTTCACATGTAATATTTATTGCTGCAGCTTAACAAAAGTACCTTTTGGATGTAGGAATTCTTTAAGTTCTGTTTTATTCAGAGCGAAGACTCTGACTGTTCCACACTGGCTCTGTCAAGTGTATGTGATGTTTTTTTTGGCCAGCAGAGGGAGACAGACAGCCGAACCGGGAATTACTGTGAGTAAAGAATAAGACCAACCTTAACGACAGACAAACAGACAGACCAGTGACGAACCGTCAGGGGAGGCACGACCTCACCTGTCATCGTGAAAAGATAAAAAAAATATAAATTGAAAAAATAAATTAAATGTTGTATTTATATAGTGATTAGTTCCAGTTATTTTATCTGTAGAGTTTGGCATTCAGCTACTCCGGCAAGTCCTGCAGTGAGGCACTGGCAGGCTGTGCCTCACCGTGGATTGTGGATCACTCGGCTGGCTGTGCTTTACATGCTGTAGTGAGACCATAGCACTGTCTCTCGCAACGCAATATGAAGTAAATTTTCATAGTTTAGCTGATATATATAATATATAATGTAGCGGTTTTTTTTTTTTTGTCAACAACTATGTGTGGAACGTGTTTCTTATGCTGAGCGGTCATAAAATGGCTAAAAAGAGGGACTAGGTGAGGCACGCAGTGCTTGTGCCTCATACTAGGGTCGCTCGTGCTCCCAAGGATTCTTGTTATGATTCAGTGGCTGCAGAGTGAGAGAGCAAGAAGTGCAGTAATTTATGTTTTCTATTCGCCTGGCCTTACTTTCAAAATGGAAGATTACATATCTAAAAAAAGACAAGTTATCGATGCTTGGATGGACTTTATTTATAAGTACATGTAAGGACACAATAACGTTTTTTTTTTCAATTAAATGTGCTTTTTTTGTGCTACAGTTTGTATGTGTAAAGAAAGGTGATATGAAACTTTAAACATAACCCGTTAACTGCTGCCAATCAAATATTGGATAAGACAGTCTGTAGGGTTATATGTTTGCAAATCTGATTGTGACGACATCAGTGCCTCACCAGCCGTGAACCTCACCAACCGTCACTGAGACAGACAGACAGACAGACATGTTTCTATGTGTATTAGATTGTACACCTTTGTTTTGCAGCATTTCAAGTCAACACTGGCATCAGAAACGTAACAATACAAAAGGTATGGATACATTTTGTGTGTGTGTGTGTGTGTGTGGTATCACCACAGGGTCTTTGTGACTCCCTGGACATTACTTTAACTACAGGAGTGGGTGGTTCCCATTACAATGTGCCTCTTTTTATTTGTTCCATGGATACTGATGGATTGGTTCCCAAAACTGAGCAATTACAGGTGGGGAAATACTGACATATGGGAAGTGTGTGTTTGTTTGTGTGTTCAAAACTATGAGAAAGTCATCTTCATTTTTTGACAGATGGCCAGTTTTGTTTTTTAGTAAGTAAGTAAATTTTATTTGTATAGCACTTTTCTCAGACAGAGGTCACAAAGTGCTTTAACAAAGATCAAAAATACAATAAAACACAGGTAATATAATAAAACACAAGTAAAAACAAGGATAAAAATAGAAATATGAATAAAATATAATAAAATACAAATATAAAATGGGGAAGGAGGTAATCTAGCAGCACTAACTGAGGTCAGTAGGACTAAGAACTTCATTAAAAAGATGAGATTTTAAAGGCAACTACAGTGACCAAAGAGCGAAGTGAAAGGGGAAGAGAATTCCAAAGCCAGGGCGCAACAGCTTTAAAAGACCTGTCCCCTTCGGTTTTGAAACCCAAAGGGACCCAAAAAGATCTGTGTCAACTGGACTGAAAGGTTTCCTTGAAAATGTTTTGCCCTCTCTCCAGAGAGCTTCTTTAGTTCTAAGCTTGCTGGGGCACAGGGTGAAAATATAGCCCTGTGGACCATCGGCATGTTAATGGCCCGGATGGTCACCTGAGTGTCTTTGGCAGGGTCGTTCACCTAGTTTCAGTTTGGGTGCTTCCCCTTTGTCTGTTGGGTCATATGTTGATGAATCACCAGGTCTCGTCATGGTTGTGCCATGGTTTTGCCATGGGTTCACCAGTGTCTCCCATAGTTGCCAATCTCTACATGGAGGAGTCTGTGTAGATTCTCACTCATCCAGGTCATGGTTATCCAAAGTAGATCTCTCTGTGTCAACTGGACTGAAAGGTTTCCTTGAAAACGTTTCGCAGTCTCTGGTAGGAAGTTGGTGGAGTCAGCCTGAGTTTAGCTTCGGTTGGGAAAAGCCTTGTCAAAGGACAAGGGACAAAGGGAAGCATCCCAACCGAAACTAGATGAACGACCCTGGCCACCCAGGCCATTAACATGCCAATGGTCCACAGGGCTATATTTTCAAGCTTCCGCCCCAGCAAACTTAGATCCGAAGAAGCTCTGGAGAGAGGGCGAAACGTTTCATGCGAAACCTTTCAATTCCAGTTGACACAGAGAGATCTACTTTGGATATACATGGAGGAGGTTGAAAACAGAGCCCTGTTGTCTTTCACAGGAACCGTCCCAAGCTACTGGTTCAGATATGTTGATGACACCTGGGTCAAGATTCAAACAAAAGAATTGGAAGCGTTCTCAACCCACCTGAATAATACAGATGATTACGTCAAATTCACCAGAGAGGACGTAAAAGAAGACAGTCTGGCCTTCTTGGACTGTGCAGTCAAGATCAAGGAGGACAGAAACCTTAGTATTGAGATCTACAGAAAACCTACCCACACAGATCAGTACCTCCTTTTTGACTCACATCACCCACTGGAACACAGACTTGGTGTTATCAAAACCCTACAACATAGGGCCAAAGAAGTACCCACCACAACCCAAGGGAAGAAGAAAGAACAGGAACATCTAAAAACAGCACTCAAAACATGTGGTTACCCTTGAGCATTTGACATCTGACCACCTGGCATCAATATTTATGTATTTAGTATATATAGGTTTGTGTGTGTGTGCGTGTGTATGTATCACCACAGGGTCCTTGTGACTCCCTGGACATTACTTTAGCTACAGGAGTGGGTGGTCCCCATGACAATGTACCTCTTTTTATTTCTTTCATGGATACTGATGGACTGGCTCCAAAAATGAGCAATTACATGTGGGGAAATGCTGACGTATGGGAAGTGTATGTATGTGTCAGTGGCAGGCCGTCAGGGCCAGCAAGAACTTCTCTACTGGCCCAAACATACTCAGAAAATATATACTAGCCACGCGGATATACTAGCCACACCATTTTCAAGACGGACCTTTCATGAAAAGCTGGATCTTATGAGAAGAGCTAGCTCTGCTGGCTTACTAGCTCCGCTATCGGCTAGCTTTGTTATATGTATTTTGGCATTTTATTTCGTTAGTATTACATCAGTGGTAATGAAATAAGTAGACAAAATACTAAAAAATCTAAACTTCTGCAATTTATAATGTAAATAATGTTACGTAGAGCATTAGCGAAGCTGTGACTAAAATCAATTGAACGAGATGTTCAATTGTTTTGCTGTTACATATTCTCAAAAATAAATATTCTGTTTAATTTTATTTTCAATGATTAATTTGTGTTATCGTCTCGCTGGTGTCTTAGATGTAAATCTCTTAAAATCGTATTTTATCTTTTGAGTTTTAACAGTATCTGTGATCTTAAGTTTCCTACTCTTAATTGTGAATGTGAGGTTATTGATTTTAAATGCTCCGGAAATGTAGTGTTGCTCGACTAGCCCATATTAAGGTGTTGTAATGGGTTAGTGTGATTCTGTATGGATTCTCAAGCCGTGGTAACATATTGATGGTATTATGGGGTGTATTAAGTATGACGTCACTGACGTCCTAGGCGTGAAATGCACGGCCCACCACTGGTGTGTGTGTGTGTGTTAGACTGTCAACTATTAAAGTCCAGTAAATCATTCTCATAAGTATAAACAATGCGCAGTGACTTGCAGATTTGAATCTTGACTCTGTAAAAGTAATACACAAATCAATATGCACACCTTTTTATACAAAATATTGAAGATGCACTTTGGTGCAGTGGTTAGCACAGTCACCTCATAACATACCATGTCACTCAATATGTCATCAAATATTTGAAAAAAAAAAAAAAGGGTGATATAACAGGTGATGCCAAAATCATGAACATTACTTTGATTCACTGGCTGCTGTGTATGTAAGTAGACAGGGGAGGGGCCACTCTTAATGTTAATAGGGATTATGTATGGAGTGTTTAACGGGCCCCGAGAAATCCCCCCAAAAATCTGAGAAATTACTAGAAAAACAGAAAATGATTAAAACTCTGGCACCGTAGCTCACCCGGATGTGGACTTGTGCCCTCAGCCTAATAACTATTACGGTGTCCGAGGGCATGAGGGAGGATGGCAGGGATGGGCCAGAGTGGAGGCACACAGTCACAATTTCTGTTACACAATTGTCTAGTTACAATACCAATTTTTTTTTATGTAAAAAAACAATTATTTCACTAATTAATTCATGGTATATATAATTATCTCACTACCTATTTAATTAATTCACAGTGTATATAATTATTTCACTAAGTAAATAATTCATAGTCCGTGTGTTGCAGTGGATCATGAATTAAATTTATCTGTCAACCTGCCCATAGTGATGACGCCTCAGGGAGTGTGCGGCACATTTCCCTGTAGACACTGTGTTGGTGTATCGCTCAATAGCGACATCTGCAGTATTTTAAATTCATTGCAGACAACCAAAGAAAGCGGAGAAACTTTCTAGGTTCTGACATGCAGGCAACAAATGAGCGATGAATCGTCCTGTATTCATAACATCTGGTAATAAAGTTCAAACTCAATGAAATAGAAGTGTATAATCCAATTAATATCAATATAACCAAAATAATATGTCCATGTCTAATATAGTATGTCAAGTTATGTGTGTTTTTTGCGCCCACAGCTCTGCCCAAACTTGAAAAACTGCTCGCTCAACGTTGAAGGATGGAAGAGACAACTCGGTTCCTCTCATCCAATTTTTTTGAGTAATAGATTAGGAATAGGAAGGAAAAGGTTGACAACCTTGAAAATAAACCGAGCATACATTTTGTATACATTTGTATCTGATTTGCATCACACTTGATATCCAAAATTAGATCTCTCTGTGTCAACTGGACTGAAAGTTTTCCTTGAAAACGTTTCGCCCTCTCTCCAGAGAGCTTCTTCAGTTCTAAGCTTGCTGGGGGCAGAGCTTGAAAATATAGCCCTGTGGACTATCGGCATGTTAATGGCCCGGATGGTCACCTGAGAGTCGTTGGCAGGGTCGTTCACCTAGTTTCAGTTTGGGTGCTTCCCCTTTGTCTGTTGGGTCACGTTAATGAGTCACCAGGTCTCGTCAAACGGTGTCAACGTTTGGATTGCTGACGAAAGAAGTGGAGGACTGCATTGTACGTGGGTGACAGAAAGTGTCTTAGTCCACCACCTCTGTTTAAAGATGGTTTTTCCAACTTGACATGAATGACTTCCTTGACACCCCTCTCAAACCAGCAATCTTCTCTGGCCAGCACAGGTACTTGACTGTCCTCAAAGGAGTGTCCGCTTTCTTTTAGGTGTAGGTGTACTGCTGAGTCCTGTCCTGAAGAAGTAGCATGTCTGTGTTGGGCCATTCATTTATGGAGGGGCTGTTTGGTTTCCCCAATGTACAGTTCCTTGCTTTCCTCCTGGCAGTGTACAGCATAGCCAACATTGCTTTGTTTGTGTCTTGGTGTCTTGTCCTAACAGAAATACAGTCTTAATTAATCTTTGGCTATGCTCAGCCATTCAAATTGCTTCATACCACTTATTTCTTCTGATTGATCAGGAGCTATGGTTGCATATTTGAAGGGCAGGTCCCAGCTACATAATTGTAACTCAGTATGTAGCTTTACATCAAACCTGAATGACCTTTGATTACGAAACATCAAAAGCGCCGTTGATCTTTATCTTGATCTGTCTGATTGATCTTCATCCTTTGATCTTCTGGGTTTTGACGCAACACTGTCAAATGCACAATTTTCAAAAGCACTTTTGCACTTTTTTTTGCAAGGACGTGTAAGTGAAAAACATGAAATAAAAATGAGTTTTGTTCATCAAGCATTATATAAGTGCTTGTGAAACTGGGAGTGCTTGTGAAACTGGGAGTGCTTGTGTACGTGAAGGGAAAAGGCAGGGTTTTACCAATTTTTATTGAGAAAGAATTTTTTTTTTTTTTTTTTTTAATTATTATGTTGGGGCTAAGGTGATTTTGTCTCTTTGAGACCAGTTCTCCTGCTTTGGAAAACAGTCTTTCACAGTCTGGAGAAAATTTCCTTTTTCTTGATTGTTCCATAATGCACACCAACAGCATCAAGTCTCCTCCTGCACGAATACAAATGATTCAAAAGTTGCCAAGATTTAATGTTAGTCAGGTGTGCTACTAATCAGTGACTTGGGGCACAGGTGTGGGTTAAATTAGATATCGTCTTGATCGTAAAGTGCGGGAAGTAATCCAACAATAAATTCCTCTGCTTTACACGCTTACATGCTTGGGGTTAGCAGGTCCTGCTTCCACATACTCTCCAAGGTCTAAAATGTCTATCACCAACTCTTTAGAAAGTTGGTGAGGCCTTAATTTTATAGCTCTATTCTATAAATTTCCAAGTAGCACTTTGTAAATGAGATTGATAATAATGTAATGTAATTTACAAGTGAGGATTAATGTCCACATATAAGTTAGAAAAAGTATGTGTATGTGTGTGTGTGTGTGTGTGTATGCGCGTCGGTCAGACAGGGGACAGGATCCTAAAAGTCAGTGATGTGCCAGTGGAGGAAATGACTGCCATCCAAGTCGGAGGCCTGCGAAAGAACGTCGCTGGAAGCATGAGTTTGCAGGTAGTGTTATTATGAGGAGGTCATCAATAATTTCTAAAATCAGCAGTTTCTACTCCAGCATTATCATCCTGTAGATAACTTAGTATGTTGTTCTATTTTACTGATCACATACAGGGAGTCAGCTGATCTTGAAAAAGACACTGAATTAGAGGAAAACAAGATGAATTCCATCCACTGAAGGGTTAATGTTACAGATCAGCCAGGTTTTAGCTTGGCAGCTGACAGCTTTGTGCACGTGTTCAGGTGACAGCAGCTTTAAGTGGTCACAGTGCACAGGAACACAATGATGCACACTCTCGGTCAGCACGCCAGCACAGCGGTCTGCCCCACTTTCATGACGGCATCCGGTGAGAATGCGTTTCCTAACAGCCTCCTGCTGTCGACTTTATTCTTTATTTGTTAACTAAGGAAGAATTTTGGCAGAACTTCATGACAATAAAAAGAACATGCAGCATCTGTGCGACAAAAGAGCACTGAACTGCGCTTTTTTTGTTTTATTTATCTATTAAAAACTACAATTATGTTTAATTTATCAGTAAAATAACACTTAAAGCATAATTTTAAACAGTGTGAACTATTAGAATCTGGGCATATGGTCCACGCACACGTCCACACAACAGTAGCTCACTCTCATTTAAGAACCCACCAGCTATATTCAAGAAATTCTTTTTTTTTTTTTTTTTTTATGTTTTTTGTTATTTTTCACAGGGCTCGCGTGTATAAGACTGTTACTCTGGAGAGAGGCTCCTCAGGCCTGTGCTTTAGCATCGTAGGAGGGTTCGGCAGTCCTCACGGAGACCTACCGATCTACATCAAAACCATCTTCAACAAGGTGAGGGCACTTCCTCTGGGGAGGGAGACGCAGGGGACAGTCTGGGATTCAGAAACAGAATGTTCCAACTTTCAAAGAGATGAAAGAGATGTTTATGGCCTGGTTTTTAATGATCTTGACAGTCCAGCCAGGGTGCGTACGAGCTGTTTCCAGAGCAGTTCTGTATCTTATGGAACTGATTGTACTGTTGGAGGCAATTATGTTGGCAGAGGCCAAACAAAAGGTAAAGGTATAGGAGTAACACTTTCTGTTTGGACTGATTGTTCCAGTATACTTTAGTTGGTCAATTAAGTTCAAACTATCATGTATCTTAAACCATAACTATGGACAAATGCTCCCAAAAAGTACATTAGCTCAGACTGAGTACAGAGGAGGAAACAGTGACACTTGAATGGACAACTTAGGTGTCAAAGTCCACATTTTAAGTAGTAATGTTCATGTAAAGTCAATGATTTACAGTTAGTCTTCCTGCTGCTGTCCACGTTCTAATGCCATAATCCACATGCCCTGCAGGAGGCAGCGATAGAGGAAGGCAGGCTGAAATGTGGAGATCAGATCATCGCTGTGAATGGCCACTGCCTGGAGGGTGTGACTCACGCCGAAGCTGTGGACATCCTGAAGAAGACAAAGGGCACCATCATCCTCACTGTGCTCTCCTGAGCCCCGGCATCTGTTGCTGTCACCAAAATCCTCACAAAGCATGTAACGCAGCAACCTCATGCAGACTGGGATAACGCTACAACTTGGTTTAGTTCGACCTGCACAACCTGAGCATGTCTATGTGCTCTACATGTGCTCATCCTCTTAATGTGTTTCTTTCTTATAAACCTCTATATTCCATTTATCTTCATTTAATCCAGATATTTGTTATATTTATTACATTACCATAGAAACTGTGCTAAACAACCACTAATCATCAGTTGTTAATGTCAACATATGCATGTAACTCACACCCAAAACCCTGAACATGTCATGGGCTTCTGCCAATTAAAAAAAAAGGCTTTAGGACTTTATAATATTCATTTGTCAATCTTATTATAGAATCATTAGGCGGGAAACACAGTTGCAGGAATAATCACTGTATTCTCTGATGCATTAACAAGCAATCAAGTAAGTGACTAGTTATTTTTATTAAAATGTAAATTATCTTTATAGTGTCCAATAAGGTGTTTTTTATATTTGTACTTTTACATTATCATGTTGATTTCATTTGGAAGCATCAGCGTCTTTCTGGCATAGATCACATTGCATAAAGAATTATACTCTTAAAAAATGAATCCTTTGGGTTTTTTTTTAAATAGTAAAACAGCCATCAACTTGAATTTTCTAAGACATCCATCCATCCATCCATCCATCTTCTTCCGCTTATCCTGGGTCGGGTCGCGGGGGCAGCAGCCTAAGCAGGGAAGCCCAGACTTCCCTCTCCCTAGCTACTTCGTCCAGCTCTTCCAGGGGGATCCCGAGGCGTTCCCAGGCCAGCCGAGAGACATAGTCTCTCCAGTGTGAGGAACCGGCCAAGCCGATAGGTAATCGGACCGGGTTAACAAGCTGTGTTGGTGTTACATCTTTCCAGGTGCGCAGGCGACAGGTGCGGCCGACAAGACACACCTGCGATTCATCAGCACGGCAACTATATCAGGAGTGCTCACGGACGCGCCGGCGTCGAGACGTTGTCTAAACCGGAGGCAACAAGGGTGAGAGAACAAGAGACAAGAAGACGGGCCACAGTCCACCGACGTGGGAACGAGGACCTGTGGAATAAAGGACGCCGACGGATGGTCGAGCTGAGCCCAGCACGTTGCTGCGGTATATTTGTGTTAAACTGTTTATCCTCCGGTGGAGCGTCTTTCGTTTGTTCACCATTTTTTGGATCAATTAAAATTAGCAGCAAAACCGCCAAGTGTCTGCAATTGGGTCCGATCTACGCGTCAGGGGCGCGATACGTAACA